>JAQQAE010003695.1:0-19810 GCA_029823295.1 Pseudamia nigra | reverse complement strand
CCGGGCAGCGCCGGGTCGAGCTGGCGTGTCCAGGCTGGGCAGCACCGTGTCAACATGGTCGGACATGGCGCTGCCCGGACTGTGTTAACGCTTCCTGGGCAGTGCCGTCTCGACACGGTCCGGGCTGCTAACACAGGGGGCTAATGGCTAACGTCCCGGGCAGTGCTGTGTTGAGACGGTGCTGCCCGGCCCGACACACCGACACAGGGCTGCCCAGGCTAAGGCTACGACTAACAACATAGCCGGTTCCGGAGTGGAGTTAGCTTATGATGACAGAAGCTAGGCAGTCTTGTTTCACAGCCGGCTAGTGCTAGCTAGCTGCTAGCTTCCCTAGCACTAGCGCTAGCGGCTAATGCTAGCAGATAGCACTCTGACTTCCGGGTCATTCTCGTCGAGACCCGGAAGTGACCCATATGTGACCCGGGCATAGACACGTCTTCTTTCATTGTGTGAAATTTTTTTTGTTATGCGGTTCAAATTTTTTGCCGATTTTTTCTTCAGTATCTGAATTTTGCGTTGTTAGAAGCGTTCGTTGTCCGAGGTTCCACTGTACAGTAGGCTCAGATGGGATCATTGTGAAAAGATCACTTCCTTCACCTTGCTGTAAGGACAAATAGTTTCCAGTTTGAAAACTCATGCCTGCGCCCACTGGATTTGGGAGTACGAGGCTGGGCCCATTCCTTTTGATTTGTTACAAAAATTGGATCCTTCTAGTAACATTAGTTTATGTGATTGCCCCCTCACTAGAGGGCCAGAATAAAAGAGCAAAAAGAGATAAATGAAAAATGAAAATGGCAGACAGACAATGTTCATCATCCCTCTGAGATACTCATCTACAGGCCAGAGATGGCGGAGTCGTTACTACACTCTCACATCAAAGAAGAGGAGAAAAAAGACTCTTCACCTTGTGCAATCACATGGGTGTTTGGTGTGCTTGTGGATGTGTGAATGTGTGTGCCTACATGTGTGCGCATCTGTCTGTGTGTATGAGCTATTTGTGAGTCCACCTCAGGCGCTGGGCTGCTGGGTATGCAGCCTTAAAAGGTTGTGTTTCTGCTGCCATCTCCCTCTCTCCCTCTCTGTGTTTCTCACCCACACTCTCACACACACTATTTCTACCTCTGTTTTGTCTCGGTCTGTATCATCCACCATCTCTCTTCTGTTCATCTGTAATCCATTATCAATTGTTGTCATAATTGTTAAGGACAAGGCAAAATGTTAGAGGAGTGTCTCATTTGCAGCCTTTCACATCCAGTATAGGGAATGACCTTATGCTATTTGAGAGGGAAGCTGGTTAGCGCTGGCAGTTTTGAGAACATAATAAAGCTATTTATGCAGTGAGTCTGGCTTCTCACAATCACCCTGCTGTCTGAGGCTTGTCGAGGTGTGTATGTGTGTGTGTGTGTGTGTGTGTGTCAGAGTGCTTGTGTGCAAAAGAGAGGGAGAGAGGAGACAGTGAGGCTCAGGCTCAGCGAGTGAGGCCCGAAGAGGGGTCAGTCTTACATAAACTTTCAAACTGTCTGCCAGTAACAGAGAACTAACACAGCTTAGGGCACTGAGCAGGGAGGGAGGAGTATTCATGACCCATCCAAGTATTTTACCCAGTAATGGCCCAAGATGAAGACTGGACTAATATATAATGCCATTTTGGTGTCACACTGGAGAACACTGTATAAAGTCGAGGTCAGCTTTTCAGATGGGTTCCTTTTTGATGTGTGTGTCTGTGTGTTAGTGTTTGTACTGTTTGGCAGCTGTCTCTTTTTTCCTGTCATTGTCGACAGTCACATGACAGACAGGGTGGCTTTCACACATGCCATAAGGGCGAGTCACCGAGCTGACATTAGGGACTGGGAAGCTCCTGGAGGACCAAACAGGGTCATATGTCCACTGTACATACAGCCAGGAGCTCAGCGAAACTGTCTTTTGGCTTGTACACAAAAATTAGTCGTAGACCACGCATGTTGTTACCATGTTTTACCCCATTAAATACAAATTGCCTGATATTATAGTTAACCATTTTTGAAGGATAAGAAACATGTCTGGATTGATTTCCAGCCAGCCGGTGGTTTGATGCAGTAGACTTGAGTCTTGAAAGACCCATCAAAGTGCATGTGTGTCTGTGTTATTTATAACGGTGTTACTGATTAATGGGAGGTGTGCTGTTGTCTGGTTATGCAGTGAGAGTTAAATTAAGGATTCCAGACTCATATCATCCAAATCTAGGGTCATTCACAAGTTTTATTGTCTGGAAACAAGTCAAGTCAAACGAGCAAATAAATGCAGATTGGTGTGGAGTCTTCAATATGAATGCACCACATGTCAATGCACCGGGCTGACACCAATATTTAAAATACCATAGTTAATGTCAGTATGATGTAATCGTGTGTGTGTGTTTTTTTTGTAGTTATTGTTATTTATTATCCCTTTTGGGCCAGGTACACAAAGAAATACTTGCTTTTTTAAAGGTTTTTCAGTCTCTTGTTACATTATCTTTGAATGAGTATAAAATCAATCATACAAAGTTGTAAAATGACCTCTAATTTAGCACAACAGATTAATAACGACATTGTCATTGACAAAATGGGATCTCAGTGAGTCATCAAGGTCGATATTGACTGATGTGTTTATCTGATATATCTGTCTATCTCCAGTTTTACATTAGAGTATGCTTAGAGAGCTGCTCTTGAGTTTTAAAATCAACATAAATAAATTTTTTCAGGACAATCCTTTTTAATAGCCTAAATGTGTCATTCATTATTAAATTATGGTTGTGACGTGAAAGTACATTTTTCATGTTTCTTATTATACTGTACAGAATAAATTTCTGTTGATGCCTGGAAAATAGGACAGTGATGTAGAAACAATAACATCCAATATGTTTTGAGAACTGGTTGGCAGTTGACAGTATGCAATCTGTGTAATCAATGTGTAATTAACAAGCTAAAACACACATGTTCCAAGTCAGTATTGTTTGTCTAAATTATGTGACTACTAGAATTTGTGTTACGAGTCTGCTGGTTGTTAATCTTTAGGAGCATGTTTTTAAAAATGTTCCAAATACAGAAGAAAAGATCTTGACCATTGAATCCGACCCCGTATTTGTTGCCCTTGTTGAAGTACTGTTGTGGATTATGATTGTTCAATCACACTGCGAGCATGTGCCGTTAGACCTGTGGGATATTATGATGGGGATCAGCTGTTAGTACATTAGCGTGAGCTGGAACAGGCATCCACTCAGAGAAAGAACACAAACATATACTGTTAGTGTAAAATGAATATTAATACTGTAAACCTTTTGCAGGAAGCAGTAAGCATTTAGTTGGGTCACGTCTGTAGATAGTGGTCTAGTCTGGGATCACATCGGTCTAAATGGTGTCAGTCAAAGCTCAGTAGGCTATGTGAGACAGCATTCCCTACTTCCAGCTCAGTCATGCCTCATGTCATATTGACTGATGGGATTCCCTGGAGCTGTAGTGAGAAGTGTAGTCCAGTGTTTGTTTTGGTTGCTTTCTGTTTATATGCCAGTGTGTTAGTTACCCAGTGTAACTTCATAGGTGTCTATGTGTTCTTATGAGCATGTTATACATATTTCAGTGCCTGCATGTGAAATGATCCAAAACAGAAAACCTGAATCCTCTCAGATATGACTACCACAACTATTCTCTAGAGAGCAGAAATAGCAGTAGATATGCAGAATTGTAATCTCTGAGAGCAGAGTTATCATTTGCATGTGTATTTACGTGCATAAGTGTACCTTTTTTTTAATGCGTGTGTGTAGCAATGCCACTGCATGTGTGTGTAAAACAGTTCAGACGCTGTTTTTTCCAGACCAGCTCGTAAACCACATCTGGGGAAAGAATTTAGATTCCTTCCCTCCATTCTCTGCTGCCTTCCCTTTCTCCCTGTGTGATTCCTTCCTCCTTTCCTATGCTGATGAACAGAAAGAAACGTCAGCTTCTTTCATTTTTTCTGTCTTGTGCTAAGGCTAACTTCAGCCTGGTTTTAGAGCAAAGAAGAGAAATCTTTTATTTCTCTCTGATCACTCTAGTGTCTTCCGATGTGTCTAGAGGATATAATGAGGAAGAAAATTAGCAGAGAGTGAGTTGGAAGTGAGAAGACAAATGGTAAAAGTGTCAAAACAGAAATCGCTTATGCATGGTACGCAGTGCAAATAAGAGTGTGGCCGCATGTCTCAGCAGCTTTGCAGTGGGCTTCTGTGTTTGTATTCCTACATAACAGGCAGCTAATCATGTTGATGACAGCGTGCAGGTCTGTGCTGAGAGGTAGCACCTTAATGTGATCCAGGGGGATGACAGGAATCTATTTTGTTAGCCCTCTGTTGTTAATCATGGTATTCACCTGCTCTCTTTGCAGACTGTCCCCGGCTTTGCTGTGTTCCTGTGGGACAATCAACCCAACCTCAGTAGCTGATTGATAAAAACACACCATCAACCCGAAGACACTACTGTTTTCTAACCTCCTATTGGCTGGCTGCCGCAGCTTCCCCCATCCTGACTGGCTCTGGCGGGAGTGTGGATGGAGCCTAGGGATCTGGTTGGCACGGCCCGACCCAAAGAGGCGGAGTTACAGGGAGGTAGGGCGGGGCCAAATGAAGAGCACCAGGAAGGAGCAGTGGGTGTCAATTTGTTGCGCAGTGATGATGTGATTAACGGTGCAATCAGCGAAGGGGAGGGGCTAGAGGAGCAGGGGGAGGGTCTTTTGGAAGAGCAAGAGTTCTCAATCAAGGAAGCAAGTTTCCAGGAAGGAAGTTTAAAGTTAAAGATTCAGACTACCAAGCGCACTAAGAAGCCCCCCAAGAGCCTTGAGAACTACATTTGTCCACCAGAGATCAGAATGACCATCCGACCTCCCATGGTAGAAGGCAAAGGTGGGAGACAGGGACGAACAACAGGCGGAGCGGGGCGAGGCCCAAAGGATGAAGAGCGAGGACCTCCCAGAAAAAGGGTAAGTCATAAACACTGCTGCTCCTTTTCAAGTATAACTTTTTTTAATGAAGCAAGGTGCAGTTTGAGCTTTCACATTAAGAAAACATGGCTTCTTCTTATTTATTACCACATCTCAGGGTTAACCCACTCAGTCTCTGACACTCCACCTCTTTCTTTATCTCCCTGTCAGTAGCTCCTTCCTCAGCTTGGTTACACAGGGTAGGGTCAAAGTTTGCTGTGTAACTGAAACCAGTCAGGGGTAGCTGAGATCACATAGTAACACACAGGCACACACAGACACACACTCAGTCACATCAGAGCTGCTGAGAATAGGGCTGACATAAGCAAGTAACAGCTGGTATCTGCTCTGTCCATTTGTGGTCATATACGCAGAGACCTCCTCTCCTCTCCTACGATCACATCTAGCGGGTCATGCCTCTTCACTCCCCCTCTATCACACCCTTTACTCATGGAGTGTTGTTTGGTGTGTGCGACTCTGTGTATGTACAGGTCCTTGGGGGAATCTAGTGTTTGCAGTGTTTGTTGACCTACACAGTGGTGTGTGTGTCCAAACCTGACAACCACCTTGATGTTACTGAGATTGACAGGCTCAGCAGGAGTCAAGGCGTCAAGGCATCAATGTGATGCTCACCACTGTTTTGGGCTATCGCTTCTTCATTATTTATTGATTTAAGCCACATTTTTCCAAAATTTTATGTCTCATTTCTTTTTTCCCTGGGCGCCAATTATTTTTACTGGATTAAAAGAGATTTCAGTTGCTGATAAAGTAAAAATGCTGGATGTTGGATTTGATGGCTGATAAACAGGGGTTCAGTGATGATGATATGCCATGTGACAGGAGAAATATGTTTATAAATGAAGATTTGTCATTGCTGTTTATATCACAGGGCATGGCAACAAGAATGTGTAGCATGTTAGAACCAGCAAAACATGAAAATGATGCTCATTTGTATTGATGTTGAACTAGTTTAAATGGCAGGTATTTGTACATTATTTAAGCAGTGTTATTGGAACCGTAAAACCTTCATGTATGTCTTAGCTGCTCTATTAAATACCTCTGTATGGTATGTTGACAAATTGTGTCAGTTTGATTTTTAGTTTTCCAAGGGCTTCTTTCTGACTCTGTGGCACATGTTCTGATTTCATGTGATTTCAGTGTGGGTTTCGATCAACACTGACTGATTGAAACCCAGGTCATTCCCAAGGTGAGGTGGTATCAGTTCCTGTCTAAAGGCTACTATAAACACAGAAATAACGACCTTTTTGTGAACAAAAAAAATTAAGTCATGAATATTGGCCAGTGTTTCATGGAAGCAGGGCTAATTTTTAGCTTGACTATAATTGCTTGTAACTTGTGATGTTTTAAAATTTAGAGTTCTACTAGCTCAGGGGTGTGAGACTAATGCACGTTTGCTTGGCTGTGATTGCTTATGGCTTGTGACAGATTGTGACTTGTGTGGATTTGTCATAACTGGTGGTCAGAGGTGGTCAAGTGTATTTACTCTTTTAAATATACTTAAGTATATATTTTTTCAGAACAGTGTACGTCTACGACAGGAATCTGTTTTTGTTAGCCCTCTGTTCTTCATCTGCTCTCTTTGCAGGCTGTCTTTGGCTAAGGGTAGCTTTCTACTCCTACTGAGTCTTATTTGTGTTTTAAAAACTGCAACTACTCAGTCACGTTTGATCGCAGCTCTATGAGTGGGAGTTAAAAAGCATGAGATGAAGAAAAAAAATCGATCAAATGTGCAAAATCAACAAAATAATCAATCATATTATCAATATCTAAGCAACAAAATAAGCAAAAATACATGAAATCTTCACCAAAATTAACAAAATAAGCAAAAAAAAAGAACAGTAATCAAACAGAATTACAAAATGGACATAAAATGAACAACAAAATTCAGCAAATTTACAAAAGTGACAAAATAATAAAAAGTAGAATTAAATTCAGAAATATAAAACATAACAAGCACATATGAAAATTGTAATACAGAAATTGAGCAAAAACAATCAAAATAACAATAAAAAATGTTAAAAAAATATACAAAATAACAACAAAATTGAGCAAATAGTCAACAAATTAAGAAACTAAATGAAAAAAATCAAACTAATCAAGAAAATAAACAAAAATGACCAAAATACCTTTTTAATGCAATATATACTGTTGTAACAAAATTCCACATTATGAAGTTAGTTTTGGATGGGAAGGTTTTTACTCTTACGCAAGTACTTATGTTAATGTGTACTTTTACTTCTACTTGGTTCACTGTAAAGTAACAAAGGTTTTACTTGAGTACTGTTTCTGTTTATTACTGGTAGTACTGAAAACACAAAATTTTATGAACCTCAGATGCCTGAAAGGAAGGATTTTGGGCATATGGTACCTTTAAAGTGAAGCTGGGCTTTGAGGGAGGACGTAGACGGGGACAATAATGAAACATGATGAAGTACAGTATGGTTATTTTTAAACCATTTCACATTTGAATTTACACAACAGTTACTGTATCTTGGCAGGTAGCCTACACCTACAGTGACATAAATTTGCATATGTTGTCAAATTGCCCAGCCATTGATTTACTATGGGTGGGACTAAATATGAGACCAAATGTCTCCATGGGAATATATTGCTACTTCTTGTCAGTGTATGTGTTACAGTAAAAGTACTAAGCTAAGAGTCACTGATGGACTTTGTACAAATGCTGTGAAACTGGCATCAAAAACATCATGGTTCATTTTTTGTCTTGTGATTCACTGCAGAATCTGTACACTTTAAAGAGATAAGAACAGAGATCCCAGTCCAACACACACACGCAACCCCCCCCCCCTACACACACACACACACTAGTATGACTCTGCAAGTGTATATGGGTGAGATTATTCAGTTATGAAACTGCAACTGGATGGAACAATGTACAAGTCTATGTGGGGTTTGCTTTGTCAACTGTGAATTTTGACGTCATCTACAGTTTAAGATAGCTGTCTACAGCTGCCTTTCCCAAGCTTAGGGTCAGTACCCATTTTTTTGACATTTTTGTTCATTTTGCTTATTATTTTATTCATTGTTGTTCACTGTACGGATTATTTTGTCCTTTTTTTCTTGATCTTTGCTCATTTTTTAATTACTGTGTCATTTCTTGACAATTTTGTTAATTATTTTATTACTGTGTTACTTTTAGTATGTGAGTGTGGGTCCCAAGGAAATGTCACATGTCTTTTTTGGGTCTTTTAGGAGACACTAGTTTATAGGTATATAATTTCATTCCATAGTTACATTAAAAACTAAATGAGAGTAAAGTTAGCATGACCTGCTGCCACTTTTCTGTAAACAAATTGTTAAAGACTCAAGTGTTAAACTCACCCTGTTCACCAACCACAGCTTTCTAGACGTGCACTACCAGTCAAAAGTTTTGGACACAACTTCTCCTTTAGAGTTTTTTCTTTATTTTTTTTATTTTTAACATTGTACATTAATACTGAAAACATTCAAACTGTGAAGGAACACATATGAAATTATGTGGTAAACACTAATGTGTTAAACAACTCATAACATGTCCAAGGTAGCCACTTTTAGCTTTGATGACACCTTTGCACACTCATGGCATTTCCTTATCAGATTCATGAGGCCGTCACCTGGAATGATTTTCAGTTCAGAGGTGTGTCTTGTCAAGAGTTAATTTGTGCCATTTTTTTGTCTTCTTCACATGCTTTACACTGTCAGTTGTCTTGTGCAGAGGAAGGCTGGGTACAGAATCAATAGCCCTAGTAGTGCTGCTACAACTACTGTACAAATCCATAATTTGACAAGAAACACTCCAATCCATCATTACTTTAAAAAATGTCAATCTGAAAAATCTGAAGAACTTTGAATGTGTCCCCAAGTGCAGTTACCAGAACTATCATTGATGGTCAAATTAACTCATCTGTGAACAAGTAATTGTGGACTGTCCTTTCTCTTTACTTACCTAAATGTCTCCAGTCATAATATGTAAAATGTTGAACATAATATAAATGAAGAAAAAACACTGGAGAAGGTGTGCCTAAACTTTTGACTGGTAGGGTACATATAGAGAGCTATGGTTGTTGAACAGGGTAAGTGAGTTTAACCCTTCTGTCTGATGTCAGGGCTGTCCACGCCATCATCCACACCATGTGATTGACAGAGGTTGTCATAGTGACAGGGGCAGCATGCTGGTCTCTATTGAGGTATAAGGTTTGAGGTTTAGGGAGGGGAGGAGAGGGGAGGATGTGATGGTGTTGATTCAGATCAGTTTCAACCCCTCATCCCCTTTATACTGTCCCTCAATCATTCCCCCATCCCACTCGCCTCCCTCACACACACCCACACACACACACACACCCCACACACACCACATCCTTTCCCTCCCTTTCCCTCAATCCACTTGTCACCTGCCACCCCTCGGGTGTAATACAGGCAGGCTCAGTGGAGAGGAACGGGTTAAAGAGAGAGGCTGGGCTGTCTCCCTCGCTTTACTTGTGGATGTGTGTGTGTGTGTGTGTGTGTGTGGAGGTTAAATACTCTCTTTGTGGTGTGTATGAGGCAGTGTGTCAGGAGAGGAGGGGAGACGAGGGGGGAGCAGATGGACAGCCTCTCTACTCTCTTTTGTATTGTGTCCACATCTACTCTTTCCTTTTTATCTTTTATCTGTCCCTCTTTCTCCACTTTATCCCTCGGTCTTTTCTTCCCTCATGTCTTCCTCTTTTCACTCATTCTTTTTCACCACTCTTTTCTTTTCCCTTTTTCCCCCTCTGTTGTCTTGTAGCAGATGGCAGCATGGGGTAGCAGCAGCAGCAGCAGCAACAGCAACAGAGCAGAAGTGTGAGCAGGAGATGGGAGAAGAGAAGGGGGTTGTAGAAAGAGGAGGAGGAGGAGAAAGGAGGTGGGGGTCAGGCATATGGAGAGCCTGGTTAAGGGGCCCCCTCAGAGGGAGTGTGTATGTGCGTGTGGTAGTGTGGTGAAAAGAAGGAGGGGGAGATGCAGGATACAATAGATGCCCATTAAGAAAGAGATTTGACTCTAATAGTCAGAGAAAGAGAAAGACAGACAGACAGATAAGTAGGCAAACATGTAAAATGGTGGAAAAAAGACATGGAAATGATGTTCTTTAGCCATTCTCCTTTTTGTAACAACAGAAGCTGGACTCAAAGTGGGCCGGTAGACACAGTTTACAGTACAGGCACGTCTACAAGATAGGTACACGTCTGCATACTTGAACTTTTTAATCTATACTACCACTTCTTAAGAATATTTATTTAAAGTAACTTGTTTATAATGGAAAACAATAATTCTTATTTTAAAAAAATATTTCTGGAGTATAATTGACAGTAAACAGATTGTCATTGTCATTTCACTCTTGTAACATGGATGTCATACTTAGGAAGAGTCCTGATCTTTGTTAGACTTTTTGAGTGATTTTGAGTTAACTTTAAAGGTGACATTTTATACATTAAACACTTAACATTTTGCTGTTTAAAGCACTGAACATGAGATGCTGATATTGAAATGTCAGAAAAATACTTATTCTCTGGAGAGACTGGCCTTATGTCAGACATACTCAGTGTGTCATGACTTGTTCTATGTATGTCATAGAGCATCAAATTGTTATGTAATTTTATTTAAGCTGGTGGCATGAGACCCACTTTAGTGTTGTGTTTTCTTGCTCTCTCTCTCTCTCGTAGACATATGTAAAGGAAGTAGCAGTGTAACTGTTATAGACACTGCTGCATCAGTTTCTCTCAAATCATCTTATCTTAATCATTCATGAAACATTTGTCATCTCAGTTGTCTTAATCATAAATGATTAAGATGATGTGTGAGTGATTCTTTTGAGTCTTACAGTACTCAAAGTCTTCAGTCAGTCCACTTGAGCCCCCATGTGTTTCTCAGTTTTGTGCTGACATATTCAGGTGACATCCAGTATATGTCATGTCCATATCACCTGCCATTAGTTTATGCAAACACTTGTAATTGTAAATTCAGTAAGGCGAGCCAGAATATATCAGGGAGTGAAGAGGATGTGAAAATCAGAGATGTTCTCATACTTAAAGGAAATCTCACCCATTTTATCACCTTCAGAGCAGACATCTATAACCAGGGGTCATCCAGCAGGCGTGTTGTGTTGGAGGACAGAGACACACACCCATACACACTGACATAAGCAGGATATGATGGGCTCCCCATCTCTGTCTCCAGCTGACATCACACACATGCTGAATGTCCTCTCACACACAGCTCTTTGTCTGGGCACACTGTGTGCATTCGGAAGATGAATGTGTGTGTTCTAACGTATTGAGTCCCGGGTCAACCACTGCATCACTCCTCCAGACACACATGCCCACACACGCACACACACACACACACACTTGGACTCAGTTATCGGTCCCGTGGCTACACACTGGGGAGCATACGTAAGCTAAAATGCATAGACTCTTGTTTTCCTGAATCTGCCTCTCTCTCCATCTTACACACACACAAACACACACACACAAATCATGTTGAGCAGTGATTGCAGTTAGAGAGAGTGTTTGCCTGGTTATCTGTCCAGTTCTCTGGACGTGCCAAATGTGGCTCTTAATCCATTTCACTATCTGTGGGGAAAGATAAGCCAGAGCTTTTCCAGGAGTCCAGGCCAGACCTGTGTGTTGTTGTTATTGTATGTGTGCATGCATGTGTGTGTGTATATATGTGTGCATATTAGTGGGTGTATACGAAACGTTAATGCGAAACACACACTTATCTTGTCTTGACAGCCCCTCTGCTTGGTGGTCCCCCTGGCTGTGTGTGTGTGTTGTTGCTTGGTGGTCTCCCAGCAGTGTTTGGGATTATTATGTGTTCGTCAAGTGCATTCACAAGGAAATTTATGCTGCCACATTTGCAACGCCAAGTGTATGTGCATGCAAAGTGCGTACATGCATGTGTGTGAAATGGTTAGCCTTTTGATGCGAGCTTTTTTATCCCTGGCTGAGATGGCGGTTGGTGACCTGAGGGACTTGATGAGCTCATAAAATAGGACTGTGTATGTGCATTGTGTGTGTGTGTGTGTGTGTGTGTGGAACCTTGCACTTCCCCAATGAGAGCAGTCCAGAACTGATTTATGAATTTGTATGGCTTTAAAGGGTCACCTCTTTCATGGCCACACCAAACTTTCATATTGAGCCTTTTTTGGTGAATGACATTCTGGTGAAAATCACAACCCTTTATTTTGGTGTGTGTATGTATGTGTGCACCCTCAGTGTACAGCCTAAAGACCTGGGAATGCTTTGAGGGGCGTTTCCTTGTGGTTGATGGGGGATGGGATATGTGTATGTGTTTGTGTGTATGAGTGTGCATGTGTGCTGGGGAGGGGTGAGTGATTTAGCACCACTGAAACACCAGCTGTCCATCTGCGTCTGACCCCATACACACTCCGTACACACTTGAAACACACACCGACACCCACTCTGACACACACATCTCCTAGCATCTAACCTCTGATCTCCTCTTGTGTAGCTCTCAAACCTGAAGGAAGTCAAAACACTGTGTGTTCCCACCACACATTTATACTGTAATACACCAAAACATATACACGCTTTACATTACACTGAGGAAAATTGGTCTTTAATTATCTCAGCAGTGGTGCTTGTACTGCAGTATATCCACAATGAATGACTTTGCAAGGTCACTCCTAGCGAGCACATACACTTGCAAACACATACACTCAGACACACTCACACAAAGAAGCACTGGAGGCTGCAAAGAAGAGATGAACTTTGACCCTGCTGGACATTCAGATGTTGAAGTGATAGTTGGATCCACAGTTGTGTAAGCCTCTTTGTCTGTTTGTGCATTTCTATATGTGTGTGTGTGTGGGTGTGTGGGTGTGTGTGTGTGTGTGTGTGTTGTATTGTTTGTTTGTGCGAATGGGTCAGGGTTGAAACAACTGGAGTCTGGCCTTTGCGTTCTTACCCTCAGGGCTGGATTTGAGGTGTGTGCATGCTCGTGTGTGTGTATGTGTGTGTGTGTTTGTGCTGACCATTTGGCTGGAAGTGTAGCTAATTTCTCAATCGGACACACACATACCACCTTCTCAATCTGTCCCAAAGGTCAAACCCTATTCATCCGCTATTGTGTCCAGTCCCAGTGGGTTGCTGTTTCACTTCAGGCAGATGTGGGCAGACTATAATAGCCAGTCTAGCTCAAGGTACATTTTAATGAAGACCTGAGGCAGTTTCTAACACTTAAAGAAATGCCAATGGCTCAGCTTGAGAGTAGCTGCCAATGAAGGCATTTTGAATTGTCAAGGTTCAGTGAGAGACATATTCTGTTCCTTCAAAAAATGTCATCCTGTAACTGTTAGGACAAAAAGAACCCAACATCAAAGTGATCCTGGTTTTGATATGGTAACATCAGTATACTGTCAGTGATTTTTGGACAGCAGTTAACTGTGACTCACAGAACTGTGGGATTATCTGGAGGCTGTCCCTGTTTGATGTCCTCTGTGGTAAATGATGTTGAGTCACAGCATCATGAGTTCCTGGTGGCTGCTTTTGTTAGTGTGGCTCCATCAGGCTTCAGCCACTGTGGTTTGTGTGTGTGTGTGTATGTGTGTGTATGTGTGTAATCTGTGGTTTTGGAGGAGGTACAGCAGGCATAGAGAATGATGTTCAGGGCAGAGAGGGTAGGATGGGAGTCAAAGGAAAGGAGAAGCAGGCACAGAGTATTGACTTTCACTGTGTCTCACTTGAAGCGTAAGTGTGTTTGTCAGTGAAATCTGATGGCCCCATCAGCTGTCTAGGACGCGCCTGTCGCAGGAGTGTGTGCCTGTGTGCATGACTGTGTATCAGTGTGGATGTATTTGTTTCAGTAAGTTCAGTGTGTGTGTCTAAAGTGAGAATGAGAAGACAGTGCAGTGAGAAGTCCAGCAGCACTCCTGTAAACCAGTCTTAACTAATGGTGTCAGTTAAATCTAAAACGACTCTTTGACCAATTAGAATCTGACTGAAAGCGAATAAACAACTTCCAGAAGATTGATGCTGGCAAAATTGATGCTGGATTTTTAAAACTTTTATGCAACAATAGCTTGACACAAGAAAAAAGACAATTACTGATATCATCCTGTCCCTCTGCACCAAAACTTTGCAACTGGAAATGCATTGTGTGTGTGTGTGTGTGTGGGTGTGTGTGTGTGTGTGTGTGTGTGCGTGCGTGTGTGTGTGTGTGTGTGTGTTAAATTAACCTCTGGCCTTTTATCTTATTAGAAACTAGAATCACTTAACATCAATAGTCAGAGACTGAATATCAGACGAGTCATAAAATTGATGAGTGAGTTTTTTGAGCATGAAGTTTTCCACAAAGTTAGTACTTGTAGTTAAGATGCTTAATGTCAGTTATCTGCTTCTATGGGAGATACTGTAACTTCTGTCATCAAGTCAGTTTGTCAGTCTATCTATAGCTGATATTGGCTGGATTTTGTTGGTTTCATTTTATCAGAAAAGGGTGTGTTCTGGCTGCTGACCAGTATATGAATATACAATGAGTATCATAAAAATGAATCTTTTCCAGTTACTTTCATATTTAAATAGAAGGATGAAAAGTTTTCTTGTTTCAGTCTTCTAATTTACTTAGCTTGTATGGTGACATGAATGACTATCAGTCACTTAACATCAGTACATGTAAAACATATAAGTACAATGCATAATTTGTTCATAACTTATGATCAATATTTGATTTGAAATATGGCCAACATCACCAAAATCTTAAAAAATGCCTTTAAGTTTCATCTTAACAATGCATGACCATTGCTTTTCCAGGTTTGTTCACTCCTTCCACTTTTGTGTGAGGCTTTGCAAAATAATCTGTCTGTTTATTTAATCTAGTTGTCTCTTAAGTATGAATGTGGACATGAATAAATGATATAAATGTCTCTGTCTGTCCTTCTGTCTATGTGTGTCCGTCCCTTGGGGAGGCTCAGACTAAACAAACAGCTGTGTTTATGAAGCAGAGGAGAGCCACAAGGGTCTTCTGTTTAGCGGCCCATTTCAGCACAAACACACACACACGGACACACAAACTCTCCCCCGTGCCTTGCGCTCTTCATCTTTTACCTGCCCTGCTCAATTGCATTTTTACCCCCTTACGTTTTCCACCCTCTTCTGTCTCTCTCAGCCTTGGCCCCTTCTGTTCAGTGCAGTACTCGCTGGTTTGCTCTCAGACCGAGAGGAATGCCACTCCATGTGACCTCTCACCTACAACAAGGAGGGGTGCTGGTTTAGATGAGGGAGCGAGGGGGCAGCTGCAGCCATGTGCCCAGTCCTGCAAGAAAACACACACAGACACATAAATCCAGGATGCCAGCTAAAATGAACTCAAATGACACAATGAACATTGTGTCATAGTTGTGTATGTGCTGATTTGATGTACAGCTTCTCACGGCCGTCTGTGGATATCTGAGAAAGTGTAGGATGTTGCGCATTGGCCTGTGTGTTGCTGCATGTGTGTCTGTGAACGTGCGAGTGGAGTGCAGCCTTACACAAAGGCGGTATTGTTGGTTTGAGGGGGCCTGAGGGGAGGCGGGCAGTCTGATTGGTTAAGACTATTGTGTCTCACTTTGCCCATTCTGCCTGTCACTGAAGATGTCATTACAGTGGCTCTCAACTCTCTCTCTTGCAAGCTGGGGATCATCTAAGGACTTGAAATATTCACAGCAATATGTACACTAAGTGATTAAAGTGAAACTTCAGGGACTTTAAAATGTCTGTACAAGTATAAGAGCCGTTCTTTCAGGCACAGTGATTCTTTTTACCATCTTTTTGTATGCATCGCCAGCTACAAGTCAATTTTCTTTCCAAAAATCTGACTTGTCTGCTATTGTAATCAGTCAATCAATCATGGAATCTATAAAACGTCAAAAATAGTGAAAAATGTCTTGCAGTTTTTGTTGGCACATGCTGAAGCCTCAGTTTGCTGGTTTTGTTAATAACCTGAAAACCTCAGGATATTCTGTTTTGAAGAGGAAATCCTAGAAAAGCAGCAAATCATCATATTTAACAAAAATAGTGAGCTTCCCTCTCCCGTGTAATAGTGTGCTGCTTCAACCCAAAGGCACAAACCAGTTATCATTTTGATGTTATTTTTGATAAATAACATCACTTGTCTCCATCGTGTTGTTAATCAATTATTTTCTGTGTGTACAATATGCACATATTTGTGAATTACATATACCGCAAGTTGAGTACAGTGAAGTAAAGTGCATCGTTGTAACTATTTAACAATACATCAGAGTATTCATTTTGAGCAACTAATCAGTGAGGGAGGCTTGGCTATTACACACCACTGTTTGCCACAGAGGAAGTGTTTAATCTTAGCACAGCTTCTGTCTTGAATTACCCATCATTCCACACAGGAAGTTATCCCTTAGGATTTAGAGCAGCTCATTGGCTGTTAATTGTTTCCTGTTGCACACAATAGGTATGATTGGGTCATATGGTGCACAGAGTAGGGAGAAGAACAAGTTCCTTTGGTTTTAAACTGTATTTTGTTTGTGTATGTACATAAGGCTGTGTAATTTACCTGGCTCTAATTGTGCATTGATTAAACATCATTCTGTCTACTCACAAAGCTCTCCAACCTGTATTAGGCTTGTTTTTATACCTTCACTTAAAGTGTCTGTCAGACCATTCTTTTGTATATATTCCCTGTATTGAGCATGTGCACTGATTGAAACGCATAACGTTGTCACTGGAGGTTCAGCCGAAACCCTGAACAGAACAACTGGTACATAATCGCTTTAATAATCACTATGAAAACTCTTCTCATGTGCTCCGTAAAGCTATTCACAAGCAGGACTCACAGAGGCCTGCTTGCACACCATTAATGCTAATAGTGGGGATTAGATGTATACTTTGTGTAGCATGTAAATGTGTCTGTCATTACGAAGAGAGTGAAAACCTCAGATTGCTCTCTAATAACATGCTTCAGTTCAGCCAATCACAGGCTTTTGTTCAAATTGAGTCATCTTGGTCTGAGCGTGTCTGAAGACAGTGTGACAAGGAGACTCAAGTGTTTTGCTGCTATCTTTAGGCTCACTCCTGTGAAGGATTACAGCTATGGACAAAAAAGAGTCTTTTACGTGACATCTACTGCTGTGCTTTAAATCTGGCTTCTGGTTTTGAGTTAACTGCACAAGAAACTGTATAGGCTGAATGTAAGGGGAAAACTTGGTTTTGCTCATCTGTGGCTGTAGGGACTGAGTGCATAGTTTTCCATTTGCAGCATTTGCTCAAGAGTGGAAGTTTTGAATGACGCCCAGATTCCAAACTTTCCCACCCAACTTTCCCAGAAGATGCTTTGGCTGGTGCAGATGCCACCAGATCTAGAGATAGTAAAGCATTGGCCAAGGCAGAACGGGCTGAGTAAAAGCAGACACGCAAACACCCACGATTTCAGACATTGGGCTTGATCCCACCGATCCACAAACTGTTCCACCTTGACCCTCCATCACCACCTAAAAAAATCTTTCCTATCCCTTCTCCTCCCTCTTTTCTCTCCCCTGCTGTGGGTCTCCACAGGCACATGAATGGAAGTCTTTATTCCCGGGAGAACTGGTGGGAAGAACGAGAGAACGCCGAACAGGGATGGAAGGGATGGGGGGGGGGTCTGTGAGAGTGGTCACAAGATCAACACAGTGCTACAGCTCCTCTTTTCTCCTATATCCCTTTTCCCTCCTTTTCTCTGAATCCTCCCTACCTCCCTCCTCCCGCTCCTTCTACCCAGTTTTATGTGCCGTGGACACAAAGCCGTGTTAGTATTCATGGTGTTTGTTTGCAGAGGAGCTCTGTGTGTGTGTGTGGGTGTGTGTGTGTGTGTGTGTGTGTATGCAGAGCTGTCAGAAACACAGATCACAGAGAAGCGGAGCTCTGAATGGAGCTAGAGAGAAGCGGGTAGGCGGGTGCGGGGGTGGTGGGGGGGGGGTAGTACCCACAGGGGGAGAATGGTCAGTTCCAGAAATGAGAAAAGAAGAAGAAAAGAAGGGATGAGATGGGGGCTGGGGGGTGGGGGCAGTGCACGAGGCCACAGGGCAGAAGGAGACAGCATGGTGTCAAAGCCAAGGAGGGTGTGTGACAAGGAGCGAGTGCAAGAACGAGCAGATCATATCAGTCATAAGATTTTGAAGGGAAGTAGTCATAAACGGGTCTCAGCACCACTCTCCTGTCTTTCTGCAGGTCCTCTTACTCCCTCTCTCTTACCCCCCCTCCCCCATTTCTCTCTCTCTCTCTCTCTCTCTCCCTCCCTCTCCCTCTCTCTGTTCCTCTCTCTTTCTCTTTGTGTGTCTGTCTGGACAGCTGCCCAGTTCCATACACAGGGAAAAATGAAACACTCTAACCACCGGGCGTGCAGCCAAATAAAAGGCTGCGAAAAACTATTTGAAGGGCAGTGTATTTGTGTGTGCGTACAGAGTTTGTGTATATGTTTTTTGGTGTATATGTGGGTATATGTGTGCTGAGTTGTGAGATTTGGGTGTGCCTGTTTAGGGTGTTCTTTCCCAGTATAATGGTGCAGCTTGGGTGCTCTATGTTTGTATGTCTGTGTGTGTGTGTGTGTGTGTGTGTGTGTGTGTGTGTGTAAGTGAGGGAGAAGTTTGCTTCACTCAGTTTCAGTTTATTCAACAGTGGAAAACGAGAGGCTGCAGGAAAGGAAAGGACAGAAGGGGCTGTTGAATACCTCTGCTCATGTCAAGCTATAGAGTATAACTTTGCAGATCCAGACCAGGGGGTTTATAATCGCTTGCTGACTATAAATGTGGCACACACATATTTTTCAGTAAACATATGCTGACTCAGTGTGTTCAGGTTGTGCGATTGCAGCACTTAGTCACATATTACCCATGACCTCCTCTGCTGAGCTCTGACCTTATCAGACAGTTATATCACCAGTGGGAAGGAATTTGCAGCTCCATATCTGCCTGCATATGTTGGCAAGCCTTTGTATGTCTTCCTGAGACCAACCCATGCTGACCAAAAGGAAGACATCCTAGGAAAAGTTGTTGACCTAGCTGTGGAGTATGACCCCTAACCTCTGATCACAGCCCTGAGATGTTTTTGGGCCTCAAGGGAGAGTTTTCCCTATTACTCTAGATCAGATCAAATGAGGTCTAAACACGCCTTGTGCCTGTTTTGGTCTCGCTTTTCTCCTTATCCTGAATTGATCAGAGGGGACTTGTGGAAGGAAGACAGTGTCAAAGAGTTTGAAGCCTTACAGCTAAGTTTGTGTTAGTGCAGGGTCAGACTCCATGATAATGCTGATCTCCTGACCACTGCCCCCTGCTGCAGGCCAGCAGTAGCACAAGGAGAACAGAGTCTATATTTACACTGGAAACGACAAGATCAGGGGAGTCTAGGCAAGTGAGGAAATGTCTGAATAGAGTTTTACTAAACATAGTACACACTATGCAAAACATTCAACTGAAAAAATGTGTGCAGTGCAGGACAATAATGTAAAATGATTATTTGTACTATTTTGTGTGAGTGACCAAAGGTGACCCAATTTGAAACAAACAAGAAGAAATTGCAGTTTTCTTTTTTTCTTTCACTGTGTTGACTACAACCACCATGGGAGTTCCTTGATTTTAATGACCCCTATTTATATTTGTTTGTATGACTATCAGACAGGGAGCGTGTTTTCCATGGAAATGCTTCATGGTGTATTTAGAGGTATAGAAGGGGAGGAAAGAAGGCGGCAAGGGTGGTAGAAGACAAGGAAGAAAGAACAAAAAGCTGAACGATTGCCAAATGAAGGAGGCTGGGGGTTGGGCCCGCTGCAGGGGTGATTCCCTCTACTGCCAATT
>JAQQAE010003694.1:0-19810 GCA_029823295.1 Pseudamia nigra | reverse complement strand
ACGCACACACAAACACACACACACATACACAAACACACACATATACAAAAGGTTCTAATAGTACTACATTAATATGTCTATGGCTGTCTGTCTGCACAGAAGTGTTTAAACTTTTATCTAATCTAGCATACTCCAGAATGTGATATTTTTATATTTATTGCTTTCTTATTTATTTCGCATGCTGTTTGTTGCTGCTGTTGCTGAACAGGTTCTGTGAGGAGAAAAAGATAGAAAGCACATGGTGATCACAATTTGGAACAATTTGAAGCTCTGACTGCTTGGGCCTGTCATAGAACAGTGGGGGGTGTGAGGCTGGATCGCAATTGCTTGAGAATGCCAGGGGTGTGCACAGCTGCAGACTGAATCTGGTCTGAAATTACACAGTGTATGCCGGTCTTTACCCATAAAGCCTCTATCAACCTGCAACCTGTCACGGTTTGTCCAAATATGGCTATGCCTGGTTTTTGGCTCCAAAATGGCATCCAAGAAACAACAACAATTGATCTCAAAACAGCAGTTCAGAAACCAGTGGGTGACATCACATTTGCTTTGTCCACTAATGCATACAGTCTATGCTGTAGAATTGGCCTGATCTCAAAGGTTGAGGGGTAACAGATCTATATCCTTCAACCTTGTCTCACTTATTTCTTGCTATATAGGAAGCTCACTTCAGACTCGTTGCTCACCCCATGGATCAAACACAGGTGAAGAGCTATGATTGAAACCCGTTCCTCCCATCAGCTAATTAGTTTGTTTCGTTCAGGGGCAAGGCTGATATTAAAAGGAGATCCTGAGCAGAGAAGCAGCGGGAAAGAGGGACGGAGGGAGCTGGGGAAAGAGGGATGCTGGGAGGAAGCGAGGGACATAGGGATGAGTTTACAAGCCCCAGGTTGGGTGAGTGAGAAGATGCAGAAAAGAAGGCAGTGAGAAGAAAAAAAAAAATCTCATCCAAATAATTTTCACCCTGTGGGCACTAAAATGCAAATCACAGATCAAAGAGGTTTGGAATGGAAAGTAGTGAGATTGGAAGAGAATATCATCAAGCTGAGGTTATATATGTATGTTCACGATGTGAGAGAGACATGCTGGACCTAGGTAATGGAGCTGACCTGTACTTGAACACTGCCCCCCACTGCCACTATCATTTTCCCGCCTGCCTTCTCCCAAGAATATAACATACAGTATGCTGAGAGTAATTTAGTTTCTCCTTATGCTGTCTTTCCTCCCTGTTTTTCTCTGTTTGTAAACCTATTCAGTGCATGTGCAGTTTGCTACATAACTCTCTCAAAGCAGTGGCGAATTCCCCTCTTACATGTTGACACAGAGCTGATGTTTACAGTGTTTGCATGTCAGCATGAACATGAAGACACATATTTTTCTGTGGCTTAGCACATACCAAACTCCAAAAAACAGATTAATGAAAAAAGTCGAGATGTGCTCACAGAGCAAGGAGAAAGCAGAGAAATGTGATGGAAATCCAGCTTTAAATGTTTGAAATGCTGAAGTGGTGTTTGGTTAAGTTGAACAAGACAGGGGAATCATCCCAAAATGTGAATTGCTCAAACAAATTAAAAATGTTAAATATCAACCTACAATCTAAATAACAGTACAGCTCCCATTGGTGTCTATACACACAGATGAGAAAGAACATGCAGTAGGTGGAGGGATGTGGGTGCACAGAGGGTTAGGAACGGAGGAGAAGGATGTGGCTGAAAGAAAGAGCAAGAATGAGGGGTCTCCACATTAATGTCTAATTAATGTCTGTCTTCCCATTAATGGCTAATTAATATTTAATGTCTGGTCTCATCTACCTGAAGCTGTCATAACTTCTCTTGTATTCTGGCATCAAATGTGACAGCATTGTCTTGTGTCATAGACTTTGTTGTCTGCTTATGACTAAACTGGCAGCAAAAAGCATTTAAATTTATAATATAAGCTAATCATATTGAGTTAAATATTATTTTTCATAGTTTACAAGTTATTTATATTTTCAGGGTTGGTAAAATGGCTAATTGACAGCTTTCACTTTTTCCATAGAAAGTGTCCTTCCACCCTCTAAAATGCAATAATGAAAAAAATAGAACCCTTCTTCAAGGAAAAGGTTAATTTTCCAAAGCTGAGATATTTCTTTTCAGGAAGAGAGCAGGTATTCAGTTGCACTTCTCTGTGTGCCACCTGCATCAGCACCAAAGCCTTTACTGATGTGGATTAGTGGTTCACAGCACTTTGACTCTCTCTGCCACAGGATTCAAAACACAGCTGGTTTTTATGGTTGGTCAGCACAACCTGTATGAGCCCCTTTCTCAGTCTTCATCGAGCCCCCTCAAAGACACTGTTTTTTCTTCACTCCAGTCTTTCTATCGTGGTATTTGCTTTAGAATGTAAATCCTTAATCCTCCAATCTTCTCTTTTCTCTCTGTGTATCTGCTCATCCATCCTTCTATCTTTTCCCCTTTGTGAACCTCTTCAACCTCTCATTCCTGCCAGCCAGCCACATTTTTTTGCACCCAGTGTCACCTGCTTTGTAATGTGATTACTTCACAGCAGAATTAGTATGTATATTTAATGCAGTTTTTTTCTTCCTTTTTCTCTCCTCTGTCTTTTATTCTTTTTAAATCTTGATGAGTGATGCAGGGAGGAACGAAGATGAGGTGGGGTCTTCTTGCATGTCTGGCGGATATGCCAGGGCCATGCTAATAAATGACAGCTGATTTATGCGTCTGTATTCTTTTATTTATAAAAAAATAGCAAGCGGGCTGATTTCTGATATTAATAATACAAGTGGATCCACTTTGATTAGGCTTCTGTGGAGAGCTGTGCATATTCAGCATTACAATTAAAGCCTCTGATGTGAAATAGGAATGACACGCTAATGAAGCGAGCTAGCGAGCCTGAACCGCGACTGTCCAACAGCATTACGGCCCATCTCGGATGAAGAGTAATTATACGAGGAACACTGAAATGTCATTAAAAATCTTCAGTAAGTGATTTAACCCAGCATTCCTCACTAATGCTAGATATTTCTTTTTTTCTTTACCACCCCAGCCCCCACTATGATCAACTCCGAAGGTTTTCCTTTCTTTTTTTCCCATGAAGCCAAGACCAAACTTCAACTTCCCCTATGGAAGTTTCACAAACAAAAAAGTGCACCGGGCTCCTTAAACACAAATATATTGAGATTTGAGACAAATACATACAGTTACATTGTCCTAATTTAATTGCAGCACCCGGTGCCGGTGGTGGTAGGTAATTGAAATGATTCCATTAGAAATTCCATTATGAATTGGTGATTAAGGCCAGATGTGATTACCATGGATTAAAGATGATAGTTGGGATTTTTTTTCTTACTATCACCTCTGCAGCCACCTGCACGCCATGTAGCGCAAAGAGCTTCAAACACCACAGTTTACGTGTAAGGGAGAAATGCAATGCTAGAGAGAGATATAATGTGTGAAACAGAAGGGGAACACAGGTGATAACAGCAAACAGTGTGTTTGAGAGGAGTGTTGTGTTCTAAGAGGATTTAGTTAATCTGATTCTGCCCCTTTATTCTTTTCACGATGCGCTTATTTTTACAGGCAAAAGATTTACCAGCAGCCTGGAAAGGTTGCTGTTGTTGCTAAAGAAAAAAGAGCTATATCATGATGCTATATCTTATTCATCAGGGCTATTGTCCCTGTAGTTGTGCAGAGGAGTGTGTGTATGTGTGGGAGAGAAAAAGGGAGAGGAGCTGATAATATGTGTGTATGTGGCAGATAATGCCACAGGCAAAAAATTATGAATATCAGCAGTTTCTCACCATTTTGTTGGGTTAATCCCTTGTTTCAGTTAGAGAAATAGATATTTCTCTTGCATATATTATGCCGGCACCTGCACATCAAATATACACAAAGTGAAAGTACCTTTACGTCAAGAAGCTCTGATGTTATGAAGAGTGAAGTTTTATGTATTGAGGTCACATAGTTTTTTGTGTAGCTCAGCAACTGCCTCAACAAAGTGGAAATTCAGAAGTGAGGCGATGTGGCAGGTTAGTTTGGGTTCAGCTTTGCATTAAAACACAGTGACCAGTGCAAAGTAATGAATTTACCCAGATGTAATCTTCTCTCATTGCAGTGTTCTCTTTGTTTGACAAAAATAACTTTTCTGGAGAAGACGAGAACATTTCCTATATTGCCCCATCGTGTCCCAACTAACAAAGGTATGAGGAAAAAATAAAATCTAGAATAACATGTAACCAATGTGATGGTATCCAATATAAAGCTTGATGCTGTGTGGCTCCCAAACTGGAACTGCTGGGTACAGGATCCGGTGGGGTGGGGAACAGGAGCACAGTCGTCTTACGCGCCCACCACCGAACCAAGTGTCATGCCTCCGAGCTATGCAATTATTTTTGCACTGCGTCCAATATCAACTTGAGAGCAATGCAAATTATTTAAGACGCGCTTTTCAGGGCTTGCAATTATAATAATGATGATCTCAATTAGCGTTGCCATTGCCTCGGACTATTTAGCAGCCAATTTTGCAGCCTGGGGGCGAGGGTCTTCTAGGGAGCTGATACGCATCGTCAGGTCAGAAGGGATGGAGAGAGAAAGAAAGAGACAGGCAGAAAGAGAGTGTGCACTCTTAATCAATAAACTGTGAGACTAGATATATTTACCACCCAATTCCACTAGGAGACGGTTCATAAATTGACCTAATTGGTCAGCACTGGAGATGAAATGAATGATGCCATAATGGAGTGTCTCATTCAGAAAGGCAGGAAGAACACCACTTAGCCTCGTGCTAGCAGGCTGAGGTCTGTCACAAAGTTAAATCATATGCAATTATATGTTTGTCCTTTCCCAAACTGGTTTCCAGTTTAGTGACAAGCTCAGTTTTGAAAATGAGTTCCTTTTTCAGTGCACTCCTGCTTTCCCAATGGCTCATGTAGCATACTGAACTGCCACTGTATATTACAGTGACTTCTTTCTCTCCATCATTCATGTGAAAAGGCTTGCACCACCAGCTACCCTTTCTTTTATTCATCGCACTGTAAATAACTCCACTTTATGAAAAGCAGCCAGTGTGACTCACGGATACCTCTCTAACCACAACCCATTATTATTTCATGGCCTTTGAAAGAAGGGTCTACAGCAGGCGCTCTCACACTTTAATGCCGGAGCTCCCTCTGATGTTGTGTACTACACAGCGGGCCTTGTTGCACTCCGTATGCGATCCCTCACTTGAATTCACAAACACTTCCAAGTGCATAAATAGCACAGAAGACAAGTGCCTTGCGAGCTAGCTAATGCTCTGGAACGCCATTGCTGAGGAGATAACAGGAGTCTGCCATGGCTGATGCCTGGGACTGTCATTGGGGGAAAGGGGGAAAAAACAGCATCTGTGTGCCTTTTATGAAAAATGCTGTTGTTTTCTGACCTCTCATGGGACATCATATGGCAAGGAAAAAGAACATGCATCAGCGTTACGATTAAATGACCAGCGGACATGATTCAAAGGGTCCCACGTTGTCCCTGAGCACCCTTTGGAACGTGTAGAAGGCTCTCGGCATACAGACGAGCTAATGGGCAACCTATTGGTCATGGTAGATTCAGTTTGAATCTCAATGAGGATGTCAGTGTGTGACTGCTCCATGACCGACAAGGTGTGGTAGGCCTGCTGGAGTTGATTTAGCCACACAGGCCTGTCATAACGTTTTACTAGTCAACATCCATCAATCGAAGGCTAAAAGGCATGTTTTTTTCTTTTGAAGTGTCAAACGGAAACTGCAGTGCTGAAGATGGATGAAAAGTGGGAGACGTCTGATGAAATTTCACATCTTTGTTTTCCTCTACATGATGCAGAGCCCTAATGGTAATAAGCCAGATGTGTTTTTTTTTCTTTTACATGACAACAGATTTAATAATGTGATTTGTGTCAAAACCACTCCTGTGGTATGTGACCAAGAAATAAGTCATTTCTTACAAAGGCCTTTCAGAAGTACAGTGCTTCTGTGTATACTGAGACATGCTCGTGGTACATGAAGGCAGTGGGCTTGAATCACACAAAACCCATTACAGGTCCAGAGGGGTGGGCAAGAGTGCCTTGTCCCACTCCTCTAAACAAGACTCTAGGTGCTGGAAGCTGGAACAAAGACTTGTAACATATACATTAAACTTTAATTATTTTTTCCAAGCCCTTTCTTCACATCTCTGAAGAAGCAGCTCCTGAAATGTTAAAAGTGTAATGGCAGCTAGATTTTCATGGCTGTGCCTGTCGGATAAAAGATATATGTGTAAGAGTGGGGGTAAAAAAGTTACTCTCTGATGCTGAAGGTAGACAGTTGCTTTTCAAATTCCAAGTTTTGGTCCTTTATTTTATTCAGCAGTGAAATGCCATGAATACAGAAAATAATAACGTCTGTTACAATTCTCAACCATGACCTTCTAATGTCAGAGAACCTTAACGTATGGACACAGTACACAGTAATGAAAAGTATCAAAAAAATTAGCTGAATCTCGATCGAAAGGAAATGAAAAAAACAAACAAACAAACAAAAAAGTTTTCACCAATTACATAAACATATGTTTGCTACAGTCCCAATTTACTGTATACATAGGGGGATCATATTCCCAATTATTAGAGAAGGATAGCAGTAGAAAGGATACATGACTCAACTGCCAGACATAATGCTTCATAAAGTATGCACAGAGGTACAAGCAATAAATACACACATTAGGTTAAGCCTTACAGCTACGCAAAGCAGATGCAGAAAAAGCAGGTTTGCTATTCTTAGCGAGCAATGAGAGAAACAGTAAAAATTCAGGTAAGTCAGAAAAGAAACACTGAGATTTTTTTTCCTCTTAGAAAAAAGTCTGGTAAATTTATGGGTCCACCAACATTTTTTACATAAGTATGCACAGTTATCAAAATACAGACAAAATCAACCCAGAAAATCCAGACAATCCTAAAATCTAGTGGAGGAGCAGATCGCAGTTCTGGAGGTCTTTCTGGTATTATGTGCAAGCAACTATTTTAGACATTTTTTTTTACTTAATTTATACAAAACCCATGCAAATCTACAGGTAATATGCATTCTGTGGCTGACAGGTTTTATCCCTCCCAAAACAGTATATCTGAGGTAATGCACTCCTATGCATTGTACGTACATTTAGGCCATCGTCCCAAAGATTTTTATTATGTTCTTTTTATTATTAGTTCTTGTTTCCAGTCCACCAAATGATTTTTAGACATGCATTTTTAAAACACAATGTTCCCTTACAGGTAATCTATACATTATCATTCTACAAATGTTTGAGGACAACCTATTACAATGCAATTCTTCCATATCTTGACGCAGGGAATGTAAACGTTGGTTTGAGCCACGTCCTATGAGACAAGCGTAGTAAAGTGTAACAGCTCTTGTGGCATTCTAATAACTCGTGCAATCTGTCATAATTGTTCTGAATTTGTTGTGCAGAGGTAGAAGCTTTTAGAAAGCCTTTTTGGGAAAGTGGTATGAGAACCCTTTTTTTTAAAGACGCAGCGTCCTTTTTATTTGGTGTGATAAGATTATTAAGAACGTCGTCTTCAAGTCATTTTGCTGACTCCAGCTAAGTATTGAAAGGATAAGCTTTGTTCCTGGGCCCAGTACCCTTCTTGACGTGGAACTGGCATGTGTGTGTGTCTGTGTGTGTGTGTGGTTGTACAGTACTGCATGTATCTGTGTGTTAAGCTCTTGCAGCCAATTTTCTCTGGCTTGGCACAACACTTGAAAACAACATATGCACAGTGCGTTTCCATTTTGGTCTGAGCAGGCAGACACATTGGTCGTTACAGCACAATACAAAGACACTGGTCCGTTCTTTGACACCATGCATTTGCTGCAGCTTTAACCGGAACAATGCTGGCAGACCTAAAGCTTAAGATCTGCATGTGTTAGTCGATGACAAGCATATGTGGTTGTTTTTCATCATTTCTTTATCCCATACAAGAGGAGGCAGAATTTTGTGTAACTTTGGTTTACTGAAAACAGAAATGACCATTAAAGCAACAACACTTTTCTAGATGACATTAGCTGTGACGGAAATGATGGGACATAGTCCCTCGCTATGTCCCATCATACTGCCTCGCTTTAGTCTCAGTCAATACCATGTGTGTTATAAAAAAGCTGGCTACCTATACAGAGTACATCAGTGCAGAGAGGATGTTGCCTCCTCTGCTGAAAGTAGTTGTACCTGTACAGTTAAGAAGCTACAAACCACACATTGAGTATTTGATGACAAGTTAAAGCAAATATCACCTAGAAAAGGTTACCTTTCACCTTAGATATCCTCTTCTGCATGGCTATTATTATTTGCTTTTACATGGTAACCAAGCCACATCATTTCATCAACTTGAAATTATGACTTATTTGGCTTCACTAGATATTTTTCATGTTTGGTTAGCGTTGTTTTCAGTTTCGGTTTAGATGCGGCTCATAACAAAACCGCCATGGAAATAAGAAGTGATGTTATTTTGACAGTCCCACATAGAACATTACATATTCACTAGTTTGAAAACGAAAAAACAAGTAAGATGTAACTCAGATGTGTGATGCATAGAAATGTGGAAATAAAATGAAAGAAAATGTAACAACAACACAATGATTCTGCACTTCCATTGAATACACAAATGTTTTGTTTTGGTCAAAATCCACTTTTACAGTTAGCTGCTCTCTGCCAGTCATTAGCACAAAATGCCTGTAGTTCAAATGTCACATCACCTTCTACCTACAGCACACCTGGCAGATAATCTCCCCTCGACTCCAAAGTGGACGTTCAATGAGTTATCAAATTACACATCAAAATCAGCATTTATTTCCCCTCTCTCTTTAACGCAATCATCTTTGTATAGGGCAAAATGAAACAATCCCAGAGGTTTTTCGAAGGTAGTTTACGGAACAAAAGCTTCTCTTTGTATTAGTTTAAAGTCACAGAAGACGGACCAAGAGGAGTTTGGTGGCTTCTGTCTATAAGCTATTGGCCATTGCTAGTGTTGGCTTTGGTTTCTAGCTGTTGCCTGTGACTGTTTGCAGGTAGACAAAGCTTTAGAACGAGGAGGTAAGGAGAACAGCAAAGAAGAAAATTATGCAGAAATGCATTTGTTTTGTAAATGGTGCTTTACACAAACAAGTACTTTTTTCCCAACTTAATTTCCATTTTTTTTTTTACTTTTAATCACAAACATATAATAGACTGGAAGCCAACATTTTTATTTTTTTCTCTTTTTTTCCTTTTTGGACAGCTGCAACAACAGTCTTGGTACCGCAGTTCTGTTACTGGTGTGTTTTAGGGAATGGCATTTACAGTTGATGGTGTTAAAAATTATATTTGAAGAAAAAAAAAAGAAAAAAAAAAGCTGAACATAATATACTGGTTTTCATAATAGTAGCAACATACAGGCAGTGACACAAATTTCTGAGACTACTCCTGTGCAAATGATAACAGAGCAACTACTTGAACTGAACCAGCAATTGTCTCTAGACATTAACAACTACTGTGGGTTGGATAATTCACAAACATAAAACGTCTTCCTTTTTGGCAGTATATGAGGCCGCTAGCTTTCAACTGAACATGATTTATTCATTGTTTCATGTTTTACCCCCCATCCATAAGTCCATCATCCTTGTACTGTGTGTGGCCACGCCATCTCTAATGAAATAGGTCTCAGACAGTTAATTTTTTAATCAGACATCTCATGTCTGTCATGTTTGGGGATTCCAAAGGGCTGCAACAAAGAGTTCCTTTGGGCTAGTCTCCATCCAGATTCATGCTCAATAAATAGTCCCAGTGGTGAGAGAGACAAAGAGAGTCAGCTGTGGTTTCTTAGACTGTGGAGTGGTTTTTCTAGTCTTGCAGGAGGTCTGTGTGAGAGAAACAGTGCGGCTGAGTGAAGGGATACATTGACCAAAAAAAATTTCCTAGTCACTCCAGGTCTTCCGATAAGTTCCCTTCTTCCAGCTCCCGGTCTTCCTCCAGCTCTGGACTGTGATTGGCTGTCGTCACCAGTGACATCGGACAGTCGTCATCATCCATGTTAAGTGGCTCCTCCTTGACGTGAACTGGTGGCCTAAGGGGAATCACAAGTGTAGCAAATGTTAAATTCTTATACAGTTTATGACAAAATTCATGAAGCAAATTTAGTGATCACCAACAGAAACACAAGTGAGAGTGTAATGTCTGGGAAAAAAGCCCTGCTAAAGCCCTTTATCACAGTGTATGAGTTTTCTACTCATGAATTATTTTCAGGGGAGATTTAATACATGCTGTATTGCTCAGCTAACAAATATTTTGTTGCATAAAAAAAGAACTGAAGCAGCCATTACATGCATTATCTTGTGAGAAATAACAACCATGTTGTTTGTGAGACACTAATTCAACATGATGCCTCATGTCTACTGTAAGTAAGCGCATGAAAATTGCATGAAAAACATGGCCCACGTAAGGCCGATAAGCTCTGATGTTCCAGACATGTTTGGCATTTAAAAGTTTACTGATGACACCAGGTTGAAATACATGAAAAAGAAAAAAGGGAAAAAACAGGCCACATGATAAATAATGGAGAATTTCTCATCCCTGGGCCCCCTGGAGCAAAGGCAGAGGAGAGGCTTTTTTATCTAGTTAATAGAAAGCGCAGCCACTCGTTAATATGCAGGGGCTGTGCATGTCGCTCCTCAAGAGGAAAAACCGGCAGCTAGGTTCTGCCATTAATCAACTTCAGCGGCGGCAGTTCGCTCGGACACCATGATACATGTTTTTAACTCTAAATGGATGAATATCTTTAGCCACTGTCAATAAGCGCTGGGCAGGAAGCAGAACCAGTGCAAGCAGGACACTGCTCCCTTCAAAACAACAGAAGAGTGGGCGGAAAAAGAAGTGTTGGGTGACTAACAAGAATAATAATGCTGTCACATACAAACAAGGCATTACACGATCTGGGGCCCTAGTCGAGAGAGGGGTTTGTGCCACAATGATAAATCTGACAAAACCTAATTATTTCTGACACATCGGATGCATCAGAAAATCCCCCTAGACTTTGAAAGAGGAGAGCGTGGAGAGAGGCAGACTTATCAAGTAGTAGTACGTTAGGACGCGTCTCATAGCCTCTCTCCTGGGCTGCCTTCATCACTGGTGTGGGAGGAGGGGGGCTTTGAATATGAAAAGAATTTTAAAAGGTACAGATGACTTTAATATTCAGAGCCAAATACTGTAAATTAATATTCTGATGTGGTGGGATGAACAGAGGAGGCTGATCTTCGCAGGATGCAAGCGGAGCGATTAATATTCTGATTCTGAGCGATTAATTCTGTTTCTGCCTCAGATTTATGGAGGTAGAGCGGCAAAAGAAAAACACCATAGGCTGAGGTCACAGAGACAAAAAATACAACCTCCACTCACTGACCTGCCAGAACTGAAAACCATGGAGATGTACAGCAGCATCTACTAAATCAAAGGTCTTCGTTTTATATGTGTAAGACTAGCAGGAGAAATTGATTTAATTAAATAAAATTAGAGTATGGTCACTTTATTTCTTGATATATTATTTGTGTACCATTCAATTATTAGAGACACTAACTTACCATATTAAAAAAGTGAAAACACAAAATAATCTGAATTTAACTTGTAGGAAAAGTATAAACATTTTTTATAAGATAAGAACAGCAAATGCATATATTCTGACTGCTGGAACTCAGACATGGCAATTCATTTCTGTTTTATCATGTGGTAGGAGGCTTCAGTGAGTGAACTACTGAGATTCCATTACAGTTTCAGGCTTAAATTACATTTTCGAAAAAATTTCAACATTTGTTTAATTCAGAAAAAAAATACGTGTCAAAATAAATACTGTACAAATTATTGTTAAGGCCTGTGAAGATTATACACCAACAACCAAATATTCATGTTATGAAATTAACACAAAATATTTAATTTAAAATGATACTCATTGGTCATACTGAAAGATAACAGCCTACACTTAAATGCATCAAATTGATAAAGTGACAGAGCTGAATGTAAGACACAAAGCAAAGGCCTCGCCTGTTCTCTTATGCTTTTAATATGCAGCTCATTAGGTGTTTGTGAGGCTTTGAAGAAAAATATGCAGGACCACATTCACAGTCCTGAGCTTTCTGACACTTTATTAAAATATGTGGACGAGCCATTTAGTACTTAATGGCTAGCTGCTATTATTGAGTCACTCAGGAGTAAATGCTGGACTTTGCACTGTAATAAATATGTGTGTCTTTGTGTGTATATGTGCTCTTGAGATGCATGCACTCACATCAGTTGGAGATTAGCACTAGCAATCATGCAGAGGTATGTCAGGGATGCAAATAAGGTTATTAGTCCACAGGCCTAATGGTAGGTCGGGGACAGGAGAGGTGCTGTGGTGAAGTATAGACGGATGAGACAGGTGGGGGCAGGAAGGGAAGGCAAAGTCTAGGGTGAGTACTAAGGGTGCAATCAAAGACATTAATAACATCTCACAATAATTCATTAAGTAACACCAAACAGAGGTGGACACAAAAGAATTACATATGACAGAACAAGACCCAGCTGATAAAATATCATGGCTTTAAGAGCATTTTATTTGCTTTTATCAGGGTATGTGATGAAATTGCTAAATCTTAGTTCTGTCTATTGTACAGCGCTGCATCTTTTAAGCATACCCCTAAGGGTGTACATGAGCTAAAGCACATGCACACCCACACCCACGCACACCCCACACACACACACACACACCCCCACACACACACACACACACACATAAACACGAGCTCACAGGCATACGCATACACCCAGCATGGCCTGGGGCGATCTGGTTTGGGGTTTAGCAGACAACATTAACCTTTAGACTTTGTGGGGAAGGAGAGGTTTGTCTAATTGTTGGATTTACTTAGTTGTACTGAGGAGTCGTCTCCTGAGAAAGGCCTTCAAGGTGATGTGCTATTTAGTTTAGTGCTACAAGCCATTCTATTATTTAAACACGCCTTTGAAAAGCCAGTCATGAAAAACACATTTCTTCCATTTTGAGGTTGTCGTAGCTGTGTAGAGACAGGCGGGGATGGGAAAAGAGAGAGAGAAAGGGAAAGGGAGAGAGAGAGAGAGAGGGAAAGAGAGATGGATGGATAGATCTCATCATATATAGCTCATCATGTCAGTGTCAAAGCTGTATGACCAGAGAGAGCAAAAAGAAAGCAACAAAAAGGAAAGAGTCAATGCTGGACTGTTACTAAAACTTAAATGTGGGCTGGGGGTGATAACACTGGGATTCTGTCGGAAACTGATAAGATTTGCGCCACATAGCTGTCCATTTCAGAGAAGAGTAAACATGTCAAAATAGATTAATATATAGGTGTCTAACAGAGCTGACCAGCTAACACTAGCACTACTTTGCTTTTCCAGATACACCAGAAAGCTGCTTGTAAGTAGCGTGTGTCCTTCATCCTGTGCAGGAGTCCTTAGTGAGCATGGGCTTTGATGGACACTGTTATCATCAATGTGTAATTTCTGTGTTTCTTTCCCTACACTGAAGGTTAAGGTGGCTCTGTGTCACGTCACAGACTCAGGTACAGTGCATGTTTTAAGCTTTCATAAAACCCATGAGATCAATTTTTCTAAAAAGTCTTAATCTCATATCACTATTAGAGGGGAAGGGGAACAGAGAGGGGAAAGGGAGAGATTTTAGAAGTAATTACTGTTACAGTTGATGAATTTTAATAGAAACAGGTCTACATAACATACAGCAGGAAAATCACAATAATGCATACACGAGTGTAATTAAAAAAATGCAATAGGGCCTATTAACAGACTAAAATTGACTGTTATCCAAAATACGCAGCTCACCTTAGGTATAAATACAGTACCACACAAAAGAAAATTGTGAAATTGTAAATTCAAGCTTGACCTCAGGTGACTGAATACTGTAAAAAATACTGCTACTGTAGGTTAAAGATGAAGCAATTAAACCAACAAAGGGCATAAGGACGTTAAGTGAATCCAGTGTAGTGGAAGAGGTGCTGGTGATTCAACAAGGGCTTGAATTCTAAGTGAGTCCTCATAAAAATGTGTGATGTGTGAACCTGTACAACACAATTATCTCTAAAATAGTACAACAAGTGAACAGGATGGAATTCTGGGATAAAAGCCAATAAATTCACTTAGTGTACTTGATTGTAGTGCAAAGAGAAAAATTGAAACATTTAAATCAGAAGTAAAAAAGGTTCTTCTTGTTCTGTTAAATAATAAATCAAACCTGACATTCAATATATTTAAATAAAGCCTGTAAATAATGGCCTGTTAATTATGATATGTTTGGATGCTTGTGTGCAAGATGCAGTATGATTTAGTTGGAAGTGTAACTCTCTTACATGTGTACTGGTGGAGAGTAGCCAGGGCTGCTGTGTCCGTTGGTGTCGAGGTGGTCAAGCGTGCCATTGAGTTCCTCATGGGCAGACTGCAACAGGGTTGGAGGGCTGCCCCTCAGTGTGATTGGGGGGCTGCCACCCAGCAGTCCTGGTGGACTCCCACCCAGCAGTCCAGGTGGACTTCCACCCGTCAGTCCACACGGATCCCCACCCAGAAGGCCGTGGCAGCCGCCACCCATTGGGCCTGCGGAGCTGCTGTTCATGAGACCAGGTGTCCCGAGTAAAGGCAGGGAGGTCTCCGCCAGAGCAGCCTGTGGGAGGAAAAGGAGGAAACTGAGGATTAGAGAGAGAAATGGATGACTGCTGGTCAGGAACAAGTGGGGAAGAAAATATTGTTACAGAAATATTGAAGGTTTATGATTACTGCATTTGGTTTGAAGAAAAAAGGAAAGAACAAGAAGGCACAATCATATTACAATGCATCAAAGGGACATTAGGGGCAAATAAGGTGGGAGGCAGAATAAAGAGTCCAGAAAAAAAGGCAGGTGAGAGAATAATGTTGTGAGGTTTACTCAAATATTTAACATAGTCATTATTAAAATACAGTTGTCTAAGTCCCCATTATTTTATTCTGTTGCAGGCTATTTTTTCTCCTGAGACACCTTGCTGACAACTCCCTCCCCCCCAGCTGCCATTCATATCGCCTTGTGTGGTGTGGCTATTAAAAAGTCCCCCAAAAACTTTATCTCAAAATAATAAAAACTCCTGACACTTTCGCCTGCTGCGCATTAAAGTTATATACAGTGATTAAAATTTTAAAGTTTTTGCCATGAGCACCTCGCCGGCATACACTATGAAGCCAAATCATTTATGACAGCTTAGATAAATATTAATGCACATGCCCTTGCATTTGCACATGCCACTATCAATCTGGGGTGTCTGCCATAGCTGAAAGGAGGAAAAAGAACGAAAAGAAAGAGTGAGAGTTGGTTCCTGGTTCGACCACAGGGTGGCCGTCTGAGTCTGACAGTGTGAATGAAAGAGCGGGAAAGAAAAAGAGAGAGGAAGGTGTGAGGTGAGAAACAGTTACTGACAAACAGAAAAAAAAGACAGCAAACTGAGTAGAAAATGAAAAAAAAACACTTGTTTCCTCTTATGCAGTACTAATATGGAGCCTCAGTGCACAGTATGTACAACAATGCAGTCACTCAGTTGGTCAATCACTCTAGCAGCAATCCTGCCTGTCAGTCAAATAAACAGACAGCTCGTGAGTCAGTTGTTCTGAGGCTTTTTGTCCATACCTGTAAGCTGGCGTTTAGTGCAGTTCCGTAGCCAAGACTGGAGGGCAGGTTCTTGACAAGTGATGGGCTTCTGGATGCATTTCATATATATATGAAACAACAAGAAGACAGAAGCAGAAAGAAATTAGTCCACAGTGAGAATTGCAGGAGGCAGTGAATTTTCAATCAATGTTGTGGAAAAGATGACTTGTTTCGTAAATAAAAATGAATGGCTACAAATACAGCACATTATACACTGTTTTAAAGGGGGTTTATAAATGACGAGTGGTAAAGTGTACGTGGGTGAATAAGACTGCTACCAGGAGACCTGTCCTGCTTTGTGTTAATTTTTATCACACCATATCTTAGTTTTTACCTTGCATCTGTTTATTTTTAAATAATATGGCTGTGATCTAAGTGTATGAAATATGTCCACAACCTCAGAGTTGATTGTTAAATTTGAAGTAACTAAACTGATTTTTGTGACGTCAGTGTTTTCTCAAACTGTCTAAAAAACTCTAATATTTTAGAGGAGATGACTGGATTTAGGCCTTATGATTTTTCTAAATGTCACTGACCGTTACATCTAGATCTAAACAAAGGTGACTGATCTCTTACCCTGTGATCTTTTGTGACCTGCGTTTCTGGTACTCCACCTCGTCTACCGTCCACACTGCTCCTTTTACGTTCTCCACGCGCACAAAGCACTTGTGCAGACTGAGGTTGTGGCGAACAGCGTTCTGCAGAGATACAGTACATGGCACACAGGTCAGAAGATGACGTAAAACAAATCACGTTCATTCATTATCCATCAAGAAAAAAAGAGCCTTGGAAATTGATTTTTTTTGCATTTTGAAGAAATTCTCAACATTCACGCACAATTGATTTAATTAGTAAAAATTGAGTGAGAGCGAATGCTCTTACAAGTCCTGCACACAGTACATATCAATCAGCGTAAGTAGGCTAAAAGGAGGTAATCAGCATAGCGAATGGCTTATGGTGGTGACAGAAGTGGTAATGCCGGCCTTGATAATGGTGATGTCAGTAACCCTTTCTGCTCCAGAAAAGCATTGCTCTTAATGGACATATCGCTTTAAAGATGACAGTACAGCAAGAAAAAAAGACAGTCATCAGGAGGCCCATGAGTCTGTCTGTGTATGTGTGTCTGAGAACATGTGTGTGCATGTCACTAAGGAGGATTAGGCTGAACTGTATTTGACATCTATATGTCCAAATATTCTTCATGTAGTGCCACATCTGGTGTTAAATTCATGCTTATATGTCACAATTATCTTTTAAATTTATTATCAGGAATTATGCTTTTACATTTTCAAGTCACATTAAAACAGGATATAGCTTCCATATAATAAACCAGAAGATGTGCTTTAATTACAAAATACTAACCTATAAGAAAACACCTTTTTAAATTAATATGACTGTATGCCCATAATAAAAACATGCATCAGACTCTCCAAATAATAACCTTGGCTTTAATATCCCTGCTCCTCATATTTATCATCTCCTTTAGCTTGGTGTGTACTGCTCTTTCTCCAAGAAAAAGGGATTCAGAATAAAAGAAAAAAAAACTCATAAGCAGATCTCGCATCTGACCTGAAAATCCCAGGATTTGATTGATATTAATGCCCACAGCTCTGAATATGATAATTTTAATATTAATGAGCAAATGAGCAGTTTTATTATGCATGCTATATAGTTAGAACTAATAAGCTTCTGGGTGAGAGAAAAAGAGAGAGGAGAAGATAGGGTGGAGGGGTAGATCCCTCTTTTCAGCTGATGAGACCAAGCTAAGATATTATACTACCTCTCATTTCATCCTTTTCTTTTTGTTATTTAAACAAATTCTCTGTATTAACCAAATGACATGTCCATTATGGATCATCCCACCAGTGCTTACAAAGGGAATTGTGGAATTGCAGACGTACATAGATCACCTTTTATTGTGCACAGAGGGGGCATTGACAAAAGATATTTATAATGTCACTGTAATATCACATCCATTATCATCTGAAAACTTTTGTCAGGAGACTAAGGCAGGAAAAAAACACTTAAGAGGCACATATACACGGTGTTCGGTACATAAACATGGGGTTGTGTTATTTGTGGAGCAAATGAAACAACAGCTGTGAATCCTCAGGGAATAGATCTCATCCAAATATGGCGTGTACTGTACCTAATAAACTGGAAAAGGGCACCGATCTTTTTGCATGCCCTCCTGAATTGGTGATCACACGCCCATGTGCTCATTTGCATCCCAAATCCAAATTAATTCACTTTGCTAAATCTAGTGCGACGCCACGTCTTGCATGCTGATGAGCGGCTGGTGAGTTTTCCCTCCAGTCCTCTGTTCAGCCACAAAAGCTAAAAGCGGCTAACAAATGACGTGGAGGGGCTGTGGGACAAAACACTGAAGACGCTGATGCTTAGCGAGGCTTTTTTTTATCAGCAGGTGGACACACTTCTGGTTAAAACGTGCAGTAGGAAAGACATTTTTTTACCATCTTTGTGGAAGCAGACAGGACAATAAAGTTGTAAGGACACATATACAAATGGACCCTTTTGTGTGGGTAAATAAAGAGTGCTCCCTCCACGACAGGCCAATTCTCACTTTCCGCACTCTTTAGTTCCACATGAACTCACCTCTAACCTCTGTCTGAGACAAATGTAGAGCCCATACTGTATGTTTGTGTGTGTGCATGTGCATGTGCACATTTACACACAGAAGGTGTGTAAATGAAGGTGGTTTCAGGAGCAGGAGGAGGGGTCTCAGTCTTAACAAAAGGTGCTGATGATGGAGTGGCTGCTGTATAATTAGTGCGTCAGAACCCTCTCCTCTCCATGCCAAGCCTCTGCTATTAATTGCACTAAATTAGAAAACGATATCTGAGGCAGAATAATTCTTTCTGCTGTCATTTTCAAAAAACAAAAAGGCTCAGTGGCAGAAAAATAAATAAGAAAGTAAATGAGATGTAATGAAGAACAAGGTTAAAAGAAGAGGAGAGGAGTACTTGTGACTTTTTACTTCAGTGAGTAGAAAGAGCAGTCTACACTGCAGGAGGAGTGAAAGGTCAGGGCAGGGAGGAGATGGAGAGGCGTGTGGAGGTCAGAGGTTCATCAAGGTTACCTTCCAAGTTGCAGCATTGCGTCTGAAGTAGGCGAACGTGCGCGTGAACCAGCTGTAGATTTCATTAAGCGTTAACTGCATGTCGGCAGAGTCCATGATAGCCTGAAATGAGATGACATCAAATAATGGTTTACTAACGAGACTACGTAACTGACACACACACATGAATGGACTGAATGAGGGAGAGAGAGAGCTGCCATGATTCATGCAGCAATTAATTTTAATCTAATCAGGCAAAGTTAATTTATTTCCCACTCACCTGTCTTATGAGGGTTGCATAAGTAAATGGCGGTCTGACATCTGCGTTCTTATAAAACTCGTAGTTTGGGGCAATCTCTGGAAAAATAAATACTGTGTCACCACCTGAAATAATTGGTAAATTTTATTCCTTTAGGTATTGAATTTACTCAAGGTTTCATCAAATTAAAAGGGGAAGGGGTAGGGAGAGGGAGGAGAAAAAGAGGGTGAGTGTGGGGGTTAGAGGGGGCACATCAAATCAACATTTTCCATGTCTAACAAAATGCATTTTTAATTAATCTCTCTCGTGAGAGATCTTAAACACTAATACATCCATAAAATGAGATCCGTGTAGTTAGTTAGGGTGAAGTTGAATAATTTATGTGTCTTCACACTAAACACAGAGAGAGTAAATATAAACATCAAAGACAGACCGTTTAAAATGCAAAGCTTAATACATGGAATGTCTTAATGTAATAAATATTGTATTTTTCCACCATTATTTGAACTTAATTAACATTCATGTAATATTTATGCATAGAGGAAGTTCTTGTCTATTTACATATAGAGTGATTAAACATAGACTTGCTTTTATAAACCCACTAGACATCTCACACTGAGCAAGACCAAGAAAATTGTTGTGTTTTTATGTCAGTCTATTTTTACTGTGTATCATATGCACTGCACGTCTCTGTGTTCACAACCAATTAAAACACCGTTATGAGATGAGCAATATTTATGGTGCAATGTTCTGGGATACCATAT
>JAQQAE010003693.1:0-19811 GCA_029823295.1 Pseudamia nigra | reverse complement strand
TGAAAACGTTTCGCCACCCATCCGGGAAGCTTCTTCAGTTCAATGAGCTCATGCAGGCACCAGAATTTATACTCTGTCTACTTGGTACATAAATTCTCGACCTTGACCTCGATCACCAAAATCTCACTGGTTCATCCTCGAATACGAGTGAACACATTCTGTTAAGCTGTTCTTGAGAAATTGTGCATTAAACCTAATATGGAGCTGCTGAATATTGTGCAGACCTTATGGACATACGCTGTTGACGAAGAGCTACATTTTTGTCATATTACATTTCAAAAAAAAAAAAAAACTTGAGATCTCCATTTATTTTAAATGTAATGTAGACCACACATTTAAAATATGGTTCTTTCCATCAGCTACAATCACCAACCAGCCTGCGGAGGGAAACATTTAATAAACAAAAGCACACTGAGAATAAATAGAAGCAGGACGGCCTTAAAACAGACAGACAGTCTCCAGCTGTGCATATGTCTGCCTACACTCAATAAAAGCCTGGACGGAAACGGCTTAAAGCTGCAGCATCATGTCACAGAACTCGGCAGATTAAGAGAATGCCCTCATGAAGCAGCACATTAAACAGCGATCCCGTCTCTGATTTTATGGTTGTGTCGCGCTGCTCGAATCGAGAGAAGGTGTTTTACTGCTGATGAACGTCCTCCTGTTTGTGTACGGCTCTCAGACTGTTGGAAGGGGCCCCCCCCGCTTGCACATTATTCACGCTGGGAATGCCTGCCATGCTGCCAAACACTTAAGTGGTTGCTATTCGCTCCCCCCAGTGCGGTTCGGGTCTGTGTGCTGCCCCCATCGCCACGGTGATTACGAGCTGACCTCTGTGGGTCACTGCGATTCAAACTATGTCCATTCAGGGTTTGGATAAAGTGTGTGAGCTGTGTGTACGTATACAGAGGGGGGTGTGGGGGGGTGGACTCTTCCGCTGCTGCCATTCACATTTTCACACTCGGCTCTGGTTGCCCTCTCTGGCCCAATTAACCCACTGCTGAGAACCAAGATGGCTCCTCATTACCGTGCAGTCCTAATGAGCTCCCTGTTCTGGTGAGTCAAGTGTTTGTAGAAGCGGAGCGTCGGGGTTGTGTATTCATTTCAGACTTCAGGAGGGACTGTGTAAACAGATCTTATCGCTGTGCTGCATTATGTGGAAGCATTCTCACAAAAGAAGAAACGGGCTGGAGGTGCTCAGACAGGGTCCCCATTTTTTCCACTAAATCCACGGATGTTTTGGCTGCTCTGCATCACAATGTGGCAAATCTGAAAACAGTACTGAGGCCAATTTTTTCCTCGGATGCTTTGGAAAATATAAGCACAGGAAGTAAAAAGACTTCTAAACATCATTTTTTTTTTTTGTAACGGTTAAGAAGGAAAGAGACCTGTGTGAAAAACAGACCCCTGGTTAATTCCAGTGGGATCATTCAGGAAAAATGTTGTGTTCGCTGATGACAGAGACAGTAGCTCTTAAAATAAAAATCTAAAATTTCAAGTTGTTATGCTCCACATTTTTTTTGACTTAATTACTTTTGACTTAAATCTCCCTTCACTGTGGTGATGATCTGCTTTTGAAAACCGCTTTATTTCTGCTCCAAATCACTTTTCATTAGCGGTTGACCTCAAATGTAAACACGCAGCAATTCTGGTTTTCTACAGAGGTTTCACACTGGGGAACGACACAAACCTCTATTTTAAACATCTATTTTTAGCTCATTAGGAAGCTGTGGCGAGACAAATTAGTCTGTGACAGGCTGCCACTGTGTAAGTAATTAATGGGAAATACTCCAGCTGTTATAGATTTTATGCTTCAGAATTCATAAAACGGTAAAAGGACTGCATTTATACAGTGTTTTATCTACTTTAATGACATCCAAAGTGCTTTAAAATGTGCTATTTGCACGTACACGATACGCTGGGGGCAACTTATGGTTCAGTCTTTCCCCGGGACAATGATGTTGACAAAGTCAGAATCATGAAGACGTCCTGTGTGGACTGTGTTGTTATATCATCAGCAAAATGACAAAAGAAGATTTACAGTAAGTGTTTGTTTAATGGCAGAGAAAACTGGGCACTGGGGATGAAGACGTCTGACTTTTAACAGGTGCCGGATGCAGGAAGGGGCGGGGGAGTGTGGACTCCACCTGGGCAGGTACCTCCAGTGTGACTAGAAACACAGAATCATCCTCACTTACTGACCAATAATTAACATATCAGTGGCAGTGTGGATGGGTTGAGTACAATTTTTACAGACTTACAGCATGTATGAAAACAACTGCATGCTAAAAATAAAATCAGATGAGGTGTGTATTAGCATTTTTCTTTTGCTACTGTTAAAGCGTGTTGTTACTGAAATCCTACCTTGTAGAGGTTTACGTTGCTGTGTAGTAGCTTTGCTTCTCATAATCCTTTAAACTGACAGATCTAAAACCCGAAACCTTCAGGATTCCATTTCTGTACTTGAAACGCATCCAAACCACTAGATCCCTGTGCTTTGTTTTCTAAAGGCATCGGTTTCTGCCTGACTGCAAATCATCTAACGACCTATAAAGAGGAAAGAGGAAAACTCTGAGTTCGACTCTCGCTGTGAAAAGACCATGAAAGTGACAGTAACTCTGTGTAAGAAAAAAAAAAAAAAAGCCACACTGGCAGACTTCACTAATCAATCTCTGCTTTTAGGTGCACCACTAAATTAGAGCTTAAGACACTTTGCGTTGGATTAGCAGAGCATAATCTCCCTAAACAGTAATGTTATGTGGGGGCAGCCTTGACACAGATGGAAGACTTCTGTGTGAAAACTGAAAACCACAGCATTCTTTGAATGACTGAGTCCAGCAATTTTGTGGGCTCGGTACGAAAGGCACTTCTCAAGCGAGTATTCCCCAGCCGCCGCTTTTTTAACACCAACAAAAGGCTGCTTTAAGCCATGACTGACGGGTGTTTGGACACGACTGTAACCTGGACCAGCGATGATGAGAGGGTGTGCACACAGTATGGAGCCTGGCTCCATAAAACCCACGTGAGAACTTCCTGTAGCGAGGCCGGGGCTGAGGAGCCTCCTCGAGCACAGCCACTTCAAAGACGGCCCCGTATTCTCTTTCCCCCCGTGGGAAGTCATTATTGAGTTAGCATTGGAGAGGCGCCCTTGTTTTCTCTCCCCTCCCTTGCTCTGTGGTTGGAGACGCTAAGCCTGCGGTGAATACAAAAACTCTGTCCAGGAGGGGGAGGGATAATGTTGTACACAATCCAGTCATTACTACACTGCTGTTGTTTGCCTTAATTAAACTGAGGCGCACTCGCTTTTTTCAAGGTTGGAAAACTTCTAGCGAGACAAAGACGGCTCCATCTGCCAAAGACTGCAGATGAGAATGGCAGGATGTGTTTGTGTGGCGCCTGTGTGTGCGTTAGGGAACAGAGCGAAATTAGAGTCTGACATTTCTTTCATCAGGCGGCGTGTTCATTGAAAGAGTAACTCGTTCGGCATGCTTGTGCTCTTCAAAACATCTTAGATAAGATGTAGGAGATAAGATGTCAGATGTAGAAATCGGTGTAATATGAGCACCAGATTTCCTCGGTGAAACTCGCAAATGCATCATTCACTAGCTGAAGGGGATAAAGGGCAGTACAGGGAGATGTGATCCGTCACTGTGACTGAATACTGGAACAATCCGAGGCACTGGATGCCATGCCGATCCCAGAAACGAGAAACGCAGACGCATTAATTCAGTGAGCCAAAGTTTAAGTTTAGACGTAGTGCTGCCTAAGGAGGAGTTACTGTACTGTGAAGACACTGATGGTTTATGCAACTGTGGAACCCGCTGAGTGGAAAATTTAGACTTTTACAAAGGGTTTCAACAAGTTACATTTAAGCCTTTTTAAGACCTCTTTAAGACCTTTATGGATGCAATTTAAGACTCATTTCATAGCTTTAGTGGCAAAAAAGTTTAAAGCCTGGACTCTGATGATGTTCCTGATGTGGATGCAGGAGAGTGGGCCTCATGCGAGGACCACTCATGCTGACAAATTCACTCTTAAATGCCACACGAATCATTGAGAAAACCTGCCACATGCATGACTGTTTTTCGTATTGTTGCTGACATTTTGTTTCACACAGCTGATCTTTATGCGAGTTATTTACACGGCTTTTTGAATTGACAAGCCTTTATGAAATCTGAAGGAGCAGCTTGTATGAGCCCATCACACTAAAAACGACTGAGTAGGTTCACATATGAGGAAGAAAATGGCAACGTTGTTTTTCTGATTTCCCAATCTACTCTTAAGCCTTTATACCTAGAACAAAGTCGAGAAATAAATGACCCGAGTTTTTTTTCTTTCAAATTGGTCTAGGACAGGTTTCAAGTAAATACTACAGTCGTAATGTTCAACCACTGTCCATATTCACGTGGCTACACTTTTCAACGTCAGATCACCTACTGTATCTTCACATTCATATTTTTTAATATGCAGTAAAATCAGAGAGTTGCAGAGATTTAGTTTCTGCCGTTTCAATGCTGGATGCTGAATGCTTCAAAATATTAAAATGGAGAAGAAGGGGGAAGTCCATTCTGACTAAAAAAACATGGCAGTGCAACCTGTGAAAATATAAATGGTTCATTTAATTTAAGCTCAGCTCTAATTTTGGACTGTTTTAAGAAAGCAGTCTCAAGTCGCATCACAAACTGTAGTGCTATTAGTTTATGGATGAAATGTGATGTGACCTCATTTTGATGAAACTACTAGGTCTTTGTGCTCCTTCAGCAGGTGTGCTTTGTGGACAGGGGTATTTCTACTTCAACACCAGACCTGACTTGAGCAGATGTTTGTGTTTGAAAAGAACCAAATTACACGGAAAAGGAGATTTTAAAGAAAAAAAATGGACAGGTAATAAAATGGTTAATCAAACAGTTCGCTCCATCTGTGCACTTGAGAGTTTATCTCGGTGAAAAGGGATCATATCTGACATTTTGGTGTTCAGTCTACTGGTCTCACTCGTAATGAAGGGTTTGTAGATAAATGGCACTGACACGGCTTTTTTTTGCTTTTTAGATGTTCAAGAGATGTCACTGTGAGCCCAAATCAGACCCATTGGCCCAGGAACAAACTGATCGCTTCCCCTCTTTAGGGTTTTAGTGGGGAATTTAAAAAAAAAGTGGGATCATTGTTTCTGAAGGTATTTAGTATCTTATATCCCACATCATGAATTCAGTCTAAAACTTATCCTTAAAAATCAACACATTTAATACTCTATACTAGGGGTGAGCAATTCCAGGTCCTGAGGGCCAGTGTCCCGGCGTGTTTTCCAGCTCTCTCTGCCCTACTCACTGTTGATGACCTGGATCAGGTGTGTTCAGTCAGTCAAAAGCTGGAAGATACAGTGGGTGGGGCAGAGACAATGGGTAGGGAAGAGGCAGCTGGAAAACAAGCAGGACATCGGCCCTCATTGCCCACCCCTGCTCTATACACTACACAACACCTGCTTTTAAAGTCTCTTAAAATTATATAACACCTCTGAAACTTTTAGTTCTTTAACATCTACGTTTTTCCTCTCAACTGGAAGAAACAGACGTGACATTAAAGCAGTAGTTTAATACACTGTCTTGTCTTACGCAGACGTTGAGGCGACAGATAAAACACAAAACTGGAATCAATAATAACTCAAGTGGCTCGTCCACACATGGATACAAGAAATTATGCAAACACAGCATGTAAGTCTGTATTTAAAATGAGTGTGTGTGCTCAAAACAAAAGGCTGGAGAGGCTTCATGCCGAGAGGAAATCTGTCCTACTTATCCGTGTTAGCTGGCAGACATTTGTGTCTTTGTTCTCCACAGCAGGGACTCTAGGACCTCCTTTAGTGCTGAGGCTAACATCAGATAGAGGAGCTCCATTATCTGTTTCAAAGGCTTTGGGACGTGCACTTGACAGTTGTGTTGATGCTGCCCGGTGTTTGTAGAGAACTAGTTCCCAACAAACATCTGGGTGTCTCATCATATGAGAGTTAGGGCGCACGCACACTAGGGCCATTTTGGCTAAAGCCGCTCCGGAATGCGTTTGCTCCCCCTCCCCCGCTGGCCTGCGCTCACACTCAGAGCTCTGAAACTCACAATACCTATATACAACTTCACGGACTATGTGGCTTGTTTGAGTCCGTTTTAGTCAGACACAGGCGATTTTTCTGTTTAATTATGTTGGGCAGATGCAGAGGGAGCAGGAAAAGAGATTTATATATCTGAAATATGTTGGCTGTGCACACGCGCCTTCGCAACTGTGCCAGGCCATGGCCCACCTTCTCCAACCAGGAAGCGCAGCTCGATTTTACTCACATTACTCAAACGGTCCACACTTCAAGTATGAAAAGCTCCCCAGTAGGGCATGGATTGACAGTGTGAATATGCCCTGAGATCAGCCAAACAGGGGCAATAAGGGACCAAGGTGTGTGGTTTTCTTCCGGCGACTGGACTGGTTGTTTGGATTAAAGACGTTTTGTTACGTATCCAAGACGCTTCTTCAGTTCTAACTGGTTTAATGCAGAAAACCAGAGTTTATACTCAGGGAGGATAGGTGGTTTGAGCCGGGGGTGACGGAAGCCATTTTTGTGAATCTGGAACATCCCTTTCTGAATAGAGGGGGAGGACTAAGACACAATCTCTCACACATTTACTGTTCTCTTCTTACAAGTCTACCCAGCCAAACTGGAGCCAATTTCCTGGGTCTTTCACCCTCCTCAGAATGAGACCGCTAATGACCCTCTGCGACACTGCCTCTGCCAGGGACAGGGACTCCAATGACTCTGTAGTGATCTTGACCCAGGTGGAACTAACAACTCCTAGGCTGAAAGGGTGGAATCCTGAGTCACGGAGTATAAACTTTGGTTTTCTGCATTAGACCAGTTAGAACTGAAGAAGCACCCTGGATAGGTAGCAAAATGTCGTGAATCCAAACAACAAGTCCAGAGATGCTGGGAAAAATCCAAGTAATGCGTGTGTACATTAAGATATACTGAGGTGATCAAACATGCTCAAAATGCATGTGTCTACACCACGGGTGCTCATTACGTCAATTGCGATTGACTACGAAGGTAGTGTCGCATGGCATTTAAAAAAAAGACCTCAGCCTATCATCTATCCCGTCACTTGATTGATTTACAGGAGGTGTGCTCAATACATTGAGTAGTGTGGGTAGATTGCATGACATTAAAAAAAATAGATGTCTACTGATTTACAGGGTAGCCAGTCAAGTGACATCTGTCACTTTTTCTGACACTTAGGGTCACTACGCATGTGCAAACAACCTAAGTGCAGCAAAACTAACAAGCTAAATACCTCAAATTTTTAGCCCGCGCGTTTTTCTCTTAAACTTAAGAAAGGATATAAAACAGAGAGGGGGCGCTGGACCAAGTAAGAAGACAAAAACGTATCACTTTCATACAGAATGGGAGGAGGACTTTTTTTTCACGATGACATTTTCGAAGTGTGTTTGCCTCATCTGCCAGCCTATCATCTCAATTCCAAAAAAGTGTGGAGCGGCATTTTCGTACTGTTCATAGTAAATACGAGACTGACTTCCCACCGAAAAGCGAGCTGAGGAAGAGAAAGGTAAAGGAATTAAAATGCCAATTATCAGGACAGCAGTCATTGTTCACACTTCAAAAGCGAAAGCTGGGTGAGTCGAATCATCAGAGTAAACTCAGGTAATGACAAAAAATGTACACAATTAATTGTGTTGTGCAATATTGGCTCATGCCTGTGAAGATTCTCAGTCATTCGGATCATGGTATTCAAGGCGTGTGGTTTTCCTTCTGTCAACTGGACTGGAAATTTGTTTTGAACACCTGCAGCTGCGCCGGACGGGCGCCCTCACTCCCCCAACGTGGGGAACATTGGTGCCGACAGGGAGCGGACGACCCCCCCGCTGGGCGTCCTGGAATGCGGCATCTGAACTTAGGGGGACAAAGACGATAGATGATGGAGCGAACGGACCTATTGGGAAGCCCCGCATTCCCACAGCCGGGGCAGTCGCAGGCGGTCCGTCCGCCTTTGTCCTGGGGGGGGGGGGGAGGTGTCGAACCAAATTTCCAGTCGGTAGATCATTTTGACTTGGTCATCTTATAAGTAGCTGACATGATGAAAAAGTGTGAGCACCCCTGGTTGTGCACTATGCACATCTTTGACTGCAGGTCGTCCCTGACATGCTGACCCCCATGCTTAACCTCGCTACCCTCAGTGGCTCTCAGTTGTTGGAGCTCCAGATGCTTTTCCCTGCAGGGGTAATGGTGGGAGTGGGGTGGGGGGAGTGCTGCTGTCAGGGCTGCAGACAGCTCTCCCCAATGGTCATTATCATGCACACAATGCTGACGATGAATGAGACAAGAGAGTTGGAGAGACAATGTAGAAAGCCCGAGGGTGGCTTTATGCTCCAAAAATAAAAGCAGCATGTCCACAACTTTATTTTGGCAGATTCCTTTGTTGTTTTCATGCAGTGCTGCACACATTTTTTTCTTCCCTTGTACTCCCTTTCTTCAGTGTAAACAGCTCTTATTGTCTTTTTTTTGGGAGACTGCTCACTTCACACCTTCCATTCACAATAATTTGAGTGTGTCCATTCAGCTGTTACGGTGTGAAGCTCGGTCAATCCTCAAATCATTTCCTGTCAATTTTCCAGGGTGTACAATTCACACATTTTACAGACAAGTCCCCAATTTCCTCCACACAAGGAGGAGGGAAAAAAAAGCCCAAATAGAGCCATTTCCCCCTTTCAGCTAATGACTTCATCTGGAAACATGAGTCTCACTGCTCTTCCCTCCTCTTACACGAACCCTGGAGCACATCACTTGTATGCGGCCATGCTTTTTTTTTTTTTTCTTCTGGTGGAATCTAATTGACCCAATTAATGAGGGTGGGTTGGTGGTTGGTTGGCTGCGAGTGAACCAGTGCTGTAAAAAGGAAGTTGTAGCTCCTCTGATTTAACCACGGTGCTGTAACACAACACCGGGCTTAAAGGCTTTGTCTGCGCTGGCTGCTGTGAATCTGCACTGGCGTCTCTCCAAGCTTTTTTTTTTTTTTATAAAGGAAGAGGAGAAGACAAAGAGAGAAAAAGTAAGGCGACTAGGTTTTTGTTTGCAGTCCGGCAGCTCTGCAGGGTCTTTGGCATCTGAAGGCCTTCAAAAGCACACACACTGAAGCTACTGGGTTGCAGAGGCTGCTGCTCCATTTGAGCGAATGCTGTCTGCTAACAATTCAGACATAATCAGGGCTGGAAGTGTGTGTATGGCAGTTAAAACAGTTTCTACAAAGGAAGTAGGTGTTAGAAATTCAGAAGATGGTATTAAGTCCAGCCAATTATATTCAGACGTCCATATGACAGATTTGCACAATACATGACATGCTTGTCCTTTGACCTTCTGTTCTGTTAACGAAAACTGAAAAAATCTAAACGGGAGAGAAATGAAAAAACTTACACCCTGAGCCAGAGGAGGCTCTTCAATTGAAATGATTTGCTTTAGGGCTGCTGTTTTGATTTAAATTGTAGATCTCATTGTCAGAGGAATCATACAGGCTGAGCCACTACATGTCCTGAGCATCAGTGCATCGCGTTATGACTTGTTTGTGAGTTTTATTTACGTGTGTTCAATATAAATGTGGAAATATATTGATTACGTAGTATTGAGTATTGAGAAGTGGAATCATAAAACCATAATCATGAAGCATGAATTTTAACATCTCTACTTGTAATCTACTGCTGCAGGATTTATGCTTTATCTTTGTATTGATTAATTTGGTTAAAGAGATACTGAAAACATGCAGCTGTTCTTATAAAACAGACTGTGATAGTTGGAAGGAAGATTGTAAATAAAAGTTCAGATCTACCTGACTGAAGTAATCTGGAGACCTGCGAATACAATGCTATACTGTGAGAATTGTTCTGCATTTCATTATTGGCATGTGACTCGGTCTGTTTTCATATCTGAAAATGTGAATCAAGTTTTTGTTATACTATATAAATTTGGTCAAGTTTGTTTTGCTTTCATACGATAAATGTGTGAGCCATCATTACATACGAGTGCGACAGCTCTCATAATGGGATGCAGTAAAATGCCAACACTGGCACATTTCAACAAAACACCAATGTTGGCTGTGTTAAACATTGGCATATAAATTTGGCTCATTTAAAAATTTTTTTAACAATAATGTTGGGTAACTTTCTGTGATTGGTCCTAACTATCCAAAAAGTGTTTACATATTGTGAATCAGTCATTGTCAACTGATGTGACCCACTTTCAGTGGGTTGCAGGCCTTTGCCTGGGCAAAAAAAAATATTAGGACCAACTGTGTCATCTATTCACACTCCTTAACAGTAGGTGGCGATAATGCCATGTAATGTGAGTGGGCATGCGCCATTTCACAGTGTAGGTGAAGTATGGCAAAGTTTGTTTACATATGCTAATTGAGCATGTGGACATGCAGCTAGGATGCACACTACATGAAATATGGATTTTCTTATATTGAGGACAAAGGACAACAAAAACCTCGGGGCGTGTTGGGCAGGGAGGTGTTGGCACATGAAGCATGAAGCCGTCAAAACTGAAAAACTTCTGTCAAATGATACACTAAGCAGGCAAACTGAAGACAAGTCGAAAAACATGAAACAGACCACAGCTCGCATTAAGGCAAGTGGTCATTCTGCATCACAAATGGACGACTCTACACACATAATGAACAAAGTAGTTTTACTCATTTATGTGAAACGCATGGGATCATGCCGAGGCACGATGGCTTTCGAGAGGAAAGGTACTGCCCCGTTTTTTATGAATTACGAGCTGAAATTGCAGCATTTCTTGCGCAGAACAATTCTCCTCTTGCAGACCTGTTTACACTGTGTGGTTGGCATACGTGGCATACCTTGCTGATGTGTTTGACCAATTAAACACAATAAATCTGTCTGTACCAGGGACGGGGCATGAGATTTTCAAACAATATGACAAATTTGATGCTTTCAAAAAAAAAAAATCCTCTTGTGGGCAAGTCATGTTTCTAAAAACCGGTTCGACATGTTCCCCAGGAAAAAATGTAATGAAGAAAATCATCATGACACTCCTGAATAAACTTCTGGAGTGGTTTAATGACTATTTTACCAAAAACCTGAGGGATGACGACTGGATATGCAGCTCTTTTGGATTTGACATGGAAAGCATCACGTTGCCAAGCAACGAGAGTAAGCTGGAGGAGCTATCATGTGACCGCATGCTAAAAAAGAGATGGAGGTAAGCCTCTCCCAGTCCTGGTGCAGCACTGCGATGAGCGAGTATCCTTCCCTCCTACCACTCAGTACGACTTCTCTTCCTCCCAACTCACGTCTATGACGTCAGTGTTATAATAAGGTTGAAGCGAGCGCTGCTTCATTTTCTTCAAAAGGACAGTGTTTTTCACTATTTACCTATTGATGAGATAATCAGAAGAAAAATTCATGTTGTGTACTTTGAGTTTGTGGCTAAAAACTGCTACAGAATTTTTCCTGTAGTATTGGTTTTTGTCATAAATTCAGAGAATGAGGATTCTCAGCTAAAGCAACATAACTTTTTGAAAATATTTGTCAGGAGTTGCATTTTTTTATTCCATGTATATTGCATAAAAACACCAAGAGAGTCTTTTAATAATGGCTGTTACTGAAATATCCTGATTGTTATGTCATCTTATGATTAATGCTTGAATAACTGGCTGAGTAGTTTTAACAGGATAATGTTATATATTCAATGAGTTGGTGCTCAGCTAACGCTACACATTTTGAATCTTTTTGAAGCTACTTCTCAGTAGTTGGACTTTTTTTATTCCATGTTTGTGCACTGTTGAGTCTGTTAAAAAGAGTTTTGATTTAATTAAAATGGAGCTAATTGAGAGTAAGAGGGAATAGCATCACCACATGCTCATTGCTTTGGTTTATCATTAAACTTGTTTTTTGTGTTGGCATTCTGTGATATTCTATTCTTTGGATTGCAGCTTGTCATTAAGGGGTGATGGTGGGCCCTGAAGTTGAGAACCACTGCTGTAAATGAACTAAATCATGATTCATTTGATCGAAGTCGAGACTAAAATTGGGCTTTTTGCTCTGCACCACGAGCCATTTGGTTGAGCTCAAACTGGAAAGTCTCACAGTCTAAACCAAACGAGGTAGGACTGAAAGTGCCTCTTAATTTATTGTTTAGCGTCCGTTAGCGCTAAAAGTGTTCAGTTAGTCTAGTTTAACGTGTTGTTTTAGTATCACTGAGGAATTAATGACAAAATCACAAACTTGAACACACATTACAGAAACTCTGAGGTGCTGGCCTGCTGTGCACACATTCTGGGTTTACACAGGCACAGTTGCACAGACCACAACCATAGAGATCATATGTTGTCTTATAATTTTATGAGACATGTAAAAATATCATGATACTGTGGGAAAACAAGTAAGGGTACATCTGGACACCACAGACTAGAAAATTAATGAGAAGCAGTGCAGCTGTCTCAGTCAGGAAAACATGGATATAGCATTTACTTCATCAGTGAGTGTGTTTGCGTTTGGTTTCTTCAAGCGGTTGTCTTAATTTTGTAAAAATATCAGCCCTAAAATATCTCCGTTTAAGTTTTAGGCCAAATAACAAAACGATGGAAAACTTAAGAAACACCTGTGACTTGGCCCTACTTTTTAGAAGAGGTAAGAAAGGTGTGATTCAGATAGTGGATCATGATTGTACAAGAGACGGTCATATGACCTTTTGGCCTGTTGCCCAGCCCTGTGTGCAGAGTTGATGTCCTGCTCTGACTCTCTCTCTGTGAGAGTAAAAGGGGAGATCCTGCCCTGCGCCTTAAATCACACTGAAGTCTTTACGAGGTTGTAAATTTGAGACCGATGTCTCTGCAGTCAGAGGAACTTTAGGAGTGGAGATGCACGTGGGACAGAGGAGCGATTAAATAAATCAACCCCACCTCCAGCCAGCAAACATCCATTAATCGCCATGTCCATCATGTGTGGCTGATCGCGTCCAAACCGTCTGCCGCGGGGAAATGGCACGATACGGGACTGAACCACGTGGGTATAGATTACATCTCATCTTACCACCCGACTCCCTGAGACGACTCACTTAGCGGAGGATGACAAGTCCCGCACGGGGGAATATCTGGCACTGAAGACAACATTGCCTACACGATCTGTCATCAAACCTGTCAGAGAAATACAAAGGGGGCTGCCACAACAAGCTACGTGTTTGATAGCAGAGGTTGGTCTGTGAAAACCACAAACCTCCTGGCTCACAAAACAGGCCCAGCTCTCTTGCATTCCAACTGTAGACTTCTTTAAATATATCAGTCCAAACATAGGAACATAGCTTCAGAAACCACAAGTGGAATTTCTCATTGTGCGAGCCAAAATACCCACACCTCAACAGCAAGAGGTATTACATGGTTGCTTGCAATTTTAAGTGGTACTATAAGCTGCAGCAGAAGTGGTTTGAGCAAGCTGAATGTCTTCTGCACATCTTGACAGCACATATGACCCTTCAAGAGGATTAAAAAAACTGACTTGACAGGGAACAAACAAAACAGATATGAGGAAAGCAACAATTCAATCATAGGTAAGGGCTGCAGGAAAGAGGGCTAATCCATTTAATGATCGATGCAGGGCCACGCTAGGTCAAGCTGACATTTAGTTTCAATGCACAGCTGAGGAGAACAGTGAGAGACAAAGAAGAGGCTGATTGAGACATTGTGTAAACTGACAGAGCTTCAGCAGCTCTAGTGTACAGCCCAACTCCCACCAACCTCAACAATGAGCTGTGGATGTCTGTGATCCAATGAAATTTAGGCATCCATAGCATTTTCAGAGCAGAATTCAAGACTTCTTGTGGAAAAAATGAAGAAATGAGAATGTGAGGAGAGGGGGAAAAAAAAACCATTAAATCCCCGCAGACCTTTTATCGTGTCTGCATCTGGGCACCGAGCCTACAACATCAGGCACACATTTTTCAACTGGGCTTTTTCCAGACGAGCACACCACTTGGCTGAACCCTGGCCAAGAGTAAAACACAGCTCATTACTGAGTAATGCGCTTGCAGGCTCACATTTGAAATGTGTAAGTAATTGTAAAATATGAACTAGGAGGTGGATAGAGCATCCAAACTCTATCATTGGGGATGAAAAGTGCAGATTTTGCATGTTTGGCTTGTAGGAGTAGTTACACCCACCTGAGATATGAGGTGCACTGGCGCATGTGTATGCAGGAGACTTACTGAAGGTATTTCTGAACCATGATAGTGTAAGACTGCATCCTTCACTGGCTCAGGCATTCACCTGGCCCTGCTGTGACAAATGACTCATCTAATCCTCTTTTCTGAGGCACTGATGCATCACAGAGCGAACTCTCTGAAGATGATAGCTTCTGAGGTGTGTGTGTGTTTGTGAACTTACTTGACCCTCTGGATCCAGATGCAGTAGTCTGTGATGTACAGATCGTTCAGTATGTAGGCCGGGTCGTTCTCTCTGAAGACTCGGTGAATATCGAGCAGGCATTTGAGGACTCCGACTTTCCCTGGGCACAGAAACACAAGGGTGGCAGGCAAATGGAAAAACAGTGTTATTTGCACTCGGTATTAAGGATGACAATGCACTCCAGCTGCTGGCAGACACAGCGTGCATCTAAAAGGCTTGTGCTCATTGTTCCATACATAAAAGCCAAGGTAGAGGATCTGAGAAAAATCCCAGTGAGCTCACACAGTAATTTGATCCATACCCTTTAAGCGGAGTTCCTCCTTTAAGAAGTGGTTCGTCCGAGAACAAAAAAAAAAGAAAAAAAAAGAAGAAAAAACCGACGGTGTCTAAATTGGGCCCGCCATGCTCAGACTTCGTTATAACCATCAAAAACAGCACTGTTGTTTTGGGACGACTTCCATCTCTCCACATTTGTCCATTTGGATATTGTCGAGTATCACTGCAGTTTTGTTGTGAAGCACTTTACTGGTAACATGAAAAAAGTGAAAAAAACAACACAGCCTTTAAGGGCTCAAAGGTTAAAAGGGCTACTTCACTATACAGTTTAAGACACTCAATAAAAAAGCTGATATAGCACCCATTTCTTTATTTAATATATTTTCCGCCATAAAACCTTGCTGTACTCGACTCTATGCTTACGCGAGCCTCCAAGAATTTGAGTGTAGCATTTTCATAAATTACAACTCCTTCTCTTGCAGTAAAAATGTTATAATACACATTTAATGGCAGCTAAACTGACTTATAATGTCCTCTTAAACACAGTTGCAGCACAGATCGACAAGTAGTACAACCAATAAAAGTAGTCCACAGTAAAAATCTGAATTAAGATTACAGACCTGAACCGGGGTGTTGTTGCAGATGCAAATGTTACCCAAAGCAGAACACAGTCTGATGGTTGTCATAAAATCAACTGCGGATTTCAGATATAAGACCATTTCCTGCTAAGTTGACAAAACCCTGCCTTTATGCACCAAACAAATAGCTAAAAGCTAAATACTAAATGAAAATCAGTTAAAAACAAGAACTTTATCTATTCGGACAGCTATTGTTTAAGAGTGTTCAGGACCTTTGCGAAGTAAAATTGACTATCAAGTACTCTAAGTGTTTGCAAACTGCTTGGAGTGTACTGCTAAGCACATACTTTCACTCATTATTGCTTAAGATGCCCAGAATTTGTTCAGTGATTAAAACAAAAGGACGATATTTTGATGAAGCCAAAATTTTGATTTATTTTGACAAAAGTTAGTGTTATTGCTGTTAAAGTGATATAATAAATAAATAAATCTTACAAGTACTTATATAAATAATGTTATCCTTTTTTCTTTGCATAAACGAATGGCCAGTTTGACACATGCTGTATATTACACGATCTGGATCTAAAAAACTTTTGACTGGTAGTGTACGTCACAGCTCATAAAACTGTGTGTGAATTAAGCTGCGTATGTGATTCCTGTGACTGCATGAGCTCTGCTTCACACTGTACGGCACCACCATGTGCAATACATTATGACAGAAAGATAGTTTGCCACTTTTATAAGCTACATTTCCACTCCTAAGACATGCAGACTGATGCCTTCTTTAACTTGTTTTCAAATTTGGACGTCCTAACTCTGACAGCTGATTTTAAACATTTACGATTCCTTGCCCTACACTGTTCGTCTGCAAAAACACAGCTACAGAGGTCAAACTGGTTGCCAAGCCTGGTGATCTTAGCTTAATTTACTTTTGAATCAGAGCATGGACAAACACCTGGTCGGCATCAACTGCCTCACAAACACCTCGACTCCACCGGTGAGTGTCATCAACTTCATACCATCAGTTATAATTGGTACATACACATAAAATATTCATTATACAGTATAAATTTCAGGTAGCTGGGCAGCACCATGTTGCAGTAGTTAGCACCAGCACTTCACAGCAAGAAGGTTGTGGGTTTGATTCCAGTGTTGGCCAGTGGGGCCCTTCTGTGTGGAGCGTACGTCTGCCTGGGTTCTCTCCGGGAACTCCAGCTTCCTCCCACAACCAAAAACATGCACTCAGGTTAACTGCTCCCTCGAAACTGCCCAAAGGTATAAATGCGAGTGTGAATGGACTTTATGTATCGCCCTGTGACCAACTGGCGACTTGTCCAGGGTGCACGCTGCCTCTGCCCTCAGCCAGCTGCGATAAGCTCCAGCCCTGACCATTGTGAAGATTAATGGGTTGGAGAAGAATGAAATTTCAGCTGGTAATTAATTGTGAATCTTATCTGTGTAATTTTCCATGGTGTAGATATTAACATGTGCTGCAATTATTTACAGACAATTTAGGATTAATCATGAATTAAATAAATCGATTCAACAGCCTGAGTATACGCTGCAACAAACTGTGGGATTTTTGGTGGCACTGCACAGTGTTGTATGACACCAGAACCCTGTTGGCATATGATAGAACTGTTTAAGCTAGCTTTCAACACCGCAAATGTAACACACATGCAGAACGACACCAAACCTGCATTTGCTACTCTGACAAATAGCCTCTTTACAAAGTGTAAGCCAAACTGTCACAGCCCTTCTCCCTCCAATCGGGCTTATAAATAGCATCCAGTAAAAAAAAAAAAAAAAAAAAACACTCCTCTCCCCCTCAGCAGGGCTGGTTGGCATTGTCCAGACACATTCCCGCACCAATCAAAATAAACAGTGCACTCGCAGTGAGGAAAAGCTTAAACAAACATTTGGTTCTCATTTAGGCTTGGGATCGTATGCGGGGAACTCTGCCGTCAAATTCAGGACTTGGATCGTGTGAGGCAAAACCCCACTGGCTTCCTTTTGAAAAGCTCAGAGACTTGTTTGTATAAAATTAAAAGGCAAAAAAGGAAAGTTGCTCTCTCTGCAACATTTCTCAATCATTACTCTTGGCGAGATGACGAGTGAGATAAGTTTTATGAGCAAACACAGATTATCACTGGCATCGAGAAGTGTGTTCCTTGTGTCTGCTGTATTATGAGACTGTATACAACAGCAGAATTAGTGGGATGGATACATAACACATAGACACAGGTGAAGATTTCCCTATGTTTGTGGCGTTTTCTATCCCCTCGCTGTTCAGACTGGCACCGGCTGGGAGAGAGGTGCAGCAGGAAGCCTTTAACACGAGTCTGATTTGATTGTTTTGGTCAAATGTACCACGGGAGCCATAAGGCAAAACAGCCAGCTGGTTTAATAAATGTACATTTTGCAGCCGGCAGCATCAGCACATCATCTTATTTCAACAGATTCTCAAAGTCACTCCTGGGAACTGTGTGGAAAGTTAATATCTGACTCTTATGGCCCAATCCCAACATCAACAGTCACAGATTCACAGCAGATTCCCTGAAGGTTTTCTATCCAACCAGTCACTAAAGCAGGTGACATCGCTGATCAGAAATCGGGGGAGGGGATAAATCAGTAAAATCCACTGGCTGGAGACTGGTTGGAAAGAAAACCAGCAGTTTCGGCTCTCCGTGGCACGAGTTTGAAACCTCTGCTGCAAGTGCTTAGGGCTGGTGTACTATCAAATTGTCAAGTGCATTTCAATTTACCCATACACACTTCAAGTCCTTTATGCATTCTGTCAGCAAGTGTGCATTTCTGCAGACGCTGCCTGAGGGAATCACGCACGGTTCACACTGTTGTGTGGGGGAGCCCTGAAGTGTAAACAAACAAGCATAAAGTGCTGTGGTCTGGCTGAATATGGTATGGATGAAAATGATAAACACTCTTCCGCTTGTACAACTGCTATGAGCATTTACGATTTAGGGGTTTTAAATGGCACAGAGTAGTTTATAATAGTGGTAGTGTATGACTGGACTCTACTAGCACTACTAATACAGAGCCGAACACCTCTATAAACTTCTGGGGCATGCACGAGCGACAAGGATTACTGCTACATGAAGGGAACATTTAGATATTATGCTTTTAAAGCTGGCTTGCTTGATAGTTTGTTGGCATCGAGCAAAAAATCCATAATTAGCTTTCAGCATAGTCGAGTTAAAGTATGTAATTTTTCGTCCTCAAATCACCTAAATAAATATCTAGACTCATCCGTTAATAATCCTCTCAATCCTCACTTCTCTCCCTCTCTCAATGTGTGACGGTGGATTTAGCTGCACAGACCCTCCCCTCTGCCTGGATTTTCGATTTACTCTCGTTCTGTCCAGACTTTTCTCTGTCCGGGCCATTCACGCAGAAGGCAAGTGTTACAGTTCTATTTCTATCTGGAACCTTACCGCTGTCTTTTGTAATGCTGTGGGTGAGTTTATCTGCTATAGCGTGTACACGCTTAGAAAAAGCACGAGAAAATTGCCATCTGTCTGTATTATGACTCACATCTCTCTTCCGTAATGTTTTCTAATGTCTGCTCTATCGTTGAGCCTCTCTCACACTCAGTACGTTTACATGCTACGGTAGGTGGTGATATTCACTCATTCAACCTGTTAGTATTTGGTCCATTCATGTTTGACTTACAGTGGCACAGACCACAACAGTTAACAAGCTAACAAGTGAGCAGCCATGAGGTAAAGTGGCACAGCAGTGGACAACGTTGCACATTTGTACGTCGCGTGACATTATGGTGTTCAATGAAGGCAGACATCACTGCTCATGGAGCACAGCAACACCACCGCTCCTCCGTTTGCCTTATTACACGCTGTTCGTCTGCTGGGTCAGGATTCAGCGCATTTGCAGGACACCTGGTCCTGTTCCAGTCGGAGTAGATGGACTTTTAGTCGCATTATCTGGATGCGTTATTCCGGCTTTTAAAATTTCGATTTCAGTCGAGCTGACATGTTTACACCTACTTTTAAAGTCCCATTTTAGTCAGACTATTGGAATAATTTGTTTTTTTTAAGTATCGTGAAAGTTCTGATTGTGTGTGTGCACATGGGGGCAACTTTGAATAAAGCCATTTTTAAACAGAGCAAGAGGAAGGTTGTTTACTTGACATTTAAGTTGTTGACAGATTCAATGACCAATTACTGTTGAGGTTTCCTGAGACACGACTTGATTTCTCTCCACCAAAGCTCAACAAGGAAGCTTGGAAAACTGTTTCTACTTTTCTGTATGTGTTGATTTACATTTATATGTGGCATTTTATTTGGAAAGAACAGAGCTGTGGTGGGAAGATACAGTGGCCTGCAAGAGTATTCACACCCCTTTGACGTTTTCCCCTCTTATTGTGGTATAAACTGAATCGCTGTCAATATAATTTGGCTTTTTTGACAAGAATTTACAAAAACAACTCTTTAATGTCAGAGTGAAAACAGATTTATAC
>JAQQAE010003692.1:0-19812 GCA_029823295.1 Pseudamia nigra | reverse complement strand
CCAGCTGTGTGTGTGTGTGGGGGGGGGGTGAGAGAGAGAGAGAGAGAGAGAGACTTTGTATGTGCGTAGCTGTGAGCACAGTCCTCACAACATACACAAGGGTTTTAAACAAAAAGCTTTCATGTCTGAACGGGTGTTTTAATGTATTCAGTTACAAAATCTCCCAAATGCTGTTATAAGTTGCATTTAGTTGGAGAGGAGTCCATGCAGTATATTGACCATAAAGCATGAGTCCACAAGTACTTTTCATCAGCATTACATTTAAAAGCCTTACATACATTATACATATAAGCATTATCGTACAGGTGATGTTAATGTATGTGCTTCAAAAGGTCTCTGCTAAGGACTGTGAGGCATAGTGTGTTTAACTGATGCTTAAAAAGAAAAAAAACATGAAGGAATATTTTTTGAAAGAGTTAAACATTTTGCATTAAAGCTGTGAAAGAACACATGGAGTTGTGTAGTAAACAACAAAGTGTAAAACAATTCAGAGCATGTTTTAGATTGTTAAAGTATCCTCATTTAGTTTTACATTCTCTCAACAGATTCACAAGGAACAATTTTCAGTCCAAGTGTTCCTTGTCAAAAACTAATCTGTATAATTTCTTGCTTTCTTAGTGTGATGATTTAGACCAGCGGTCTCAAACTCTTCACATGGAGGCCGAGACCCTGCAGGTTTTCTATCCAACAGTCACTAAAGCAGGCGATTTCACTGATCAGCCATCAGGGGAGGAGCTAATCAGTGAAATCTGCTTGTTGGAGAGAAAACCTGCAGGGTCTCGGCCCTACATGGCACAAGTTTGAGACCCTGATTTAGATAATTGATTTTCTTGTGCAGAGGAATGGGATACTGAACCGATACCTGCATTAGTGCCATTACAGCTACTGTACAAATCCATATAATGACAAGAAAAAAACTCAGTTAAGTAGAGAGAAAAGACAGTCCATGATTACTTTAAAAAATGAAGTCCAAAAACCTCAAGGACTTTGAATGTGTCCTCAAATGCAGGCGCAAAAACCATCAAATGCTATGATGAAAGTGGTTTTCATGACAACCATCCCAAGAAGGGAAGTCCAAGAATTACCTCCGCTGCAGACAGAGCATAAGTTTATTCAAATTATCAGGCTGAGAAACTGATAATTTTAATCACCTCAGATAGCGTTTAATAGTTTTGATGGTTTCTATGATGTAAAATAAAAGCTGTGAAAATGTGAATCTACCCAGAGTCCTGAGAAATCCCCACAACAATATGGTCAACAGGATAAACAAGATGCTCTAAATTTTTGTGATTTATGACATCACAAGCCATAGCTAATGATAGTGCAGGTAAAATGCAGTGGTTCAGCCCCCATGAGCAAGAAGAATTCTAAATGTTTCACTTCAAATAATTTTTAAAGCATTTAAAGTTACAACTAGCGATATTTAAGCTAAATTTGCGACTGTCAATATTCTCGACTTCTCACAAAAAATACCCCATAAAAATGTCATTATTGTGAATTACCTGCAGGGTCAACCAATTTGCATATTTTATGAAAACTGGGTGGATCCAACACTTGAATGAATGACAGATCATGTGTGGCAGAGTTACAAAAATCAAATGAACACACGTTCTTTTGTCAACACCTTTACAGTAGTCTTTAATAGACACATACAGATATAAATGTAAGTATTACAATTTGGGAAATTAAAATACGGATATAGTTTAATCACACTTAGTGAAATACAGTATTTGAACTAAAGTCTGCAAATTTTCCACCATATGCAAATACTGTACACATTTGTTCAGCAGAATTATGCCATCTGTTTGTTTAAGACTTAAAAATAAAGGCACTCTCATGGATCTCATGCACTTGTACAAGCGGTGGATCTGGTCCAGCTGTGGCTGGTGTGTCCTGTGGATGGAGAAAGCTCCTCTTGGCCCATGGAAGTGTTGGCACTTGAAGGTAGGAGACACAACGTCTGTGCTCCACAAAGCTCTCCTGTCCCTCCCTGTCTTTCTTATTGCCTCTAAACTCCTCTCAGCAAACAGAAGAAACTGTGGACCAGCAGTTTTACCATCTATTACTCTGCTTTATCCTCTTCACTTGTTCCCTACCTCTTCCTCAAGCTGTGAGGTGGACTGTGGCTTTAGGTATTTGTGTACATGGTGTTAAATGCTCAGACTCTACATGTCGTGGATGTATTGGTAAATTTCTGGCTTCCTTCCCTGTCTTTATTCATAAAATATTTATGGTTGTGGTTTGGCCCTTGTGTGGTTTTCTCTGTGGCCACAGCTTGAAAAGTGATGTCAATATTTATGTGGTCAGCTTTTATTCTGTTCATTTTCTACTTTACCTTTGTGCAATCTTCATAAATTTTAGATCTATCTATCTATCTATCTATCTGTCTATCTATCTGTCTCTAACATACATTATATCATTCCACCTGTCAGATTGTCTGAAACATAGTAATAGCACAATGCTTTTCAGTCATGTGAACTATCCCCGTGGTGAGATATTAGTGAGCTGGCCTCTGGACCATCTAAAAAGGAGAGCTAGATTAAAAATTCACCGCCCCAAAAATTCAGGGGAAGAGACTAAATCTGTTCAGGCATGTGAAGTTACAACTTAGTGCAATTACATCCCTAGTTTTCACTGTAAAGGACCAGAAAGAAGGCAGTGAAGAAGACAAAAGGATTGTCAACAAAAAACCAACCCTCTACATAGAAATCCAGCTGCTGTCATGTTAGCTAATGGAGTTGACCAGGACAGAACAGGCTCTACACAAACTTAACATAAGTCAGTGATTGCCTGGTCTGGAGCCATAAAAAATGTTTAAGTCCCTTAATTACAGTATATGTAGCAACCACATAATGTACAGTATGATGCATATTTTTGTTGGCATCTCTGGGCTGAGAAACCTCCATTCACACTGAAACCGACACCTGTCTTGGACTTGGACGTTGAACTGGTTCCTTAAAAGTACCCAGTGATTTTCTTCATGTGCAACTGGTTTGGGATTCAAGGTAGTATAGGTCTGAGATTCAATTTGTCCCAACTGCTTGGCATTATCTCAGTGATTAACTCGTGGCCTTTTGTGTAGGATACCACCTTATTTCATGGGCACTTTTAAAAATTAATCAGAATGCTTGATTATTTATAATGTGTTACTCCCATTCCTGGCCAAAAACATCAGGAGCCACTGGAGAGGGTCTAAAAAGCTTCTAATAATGTAACATATTGACATTTTCAATATTTTGAGGCAAAAGTAATGACAAGTGCATGTGCTGTTACTCTGCTTGTTAATATCAGAATATACTGTACATGTATTCTTCTATATGTCTTCAATAGACTTTGTGGTTTGCTATATGTGCCCTGGACATTAATAGATGCCTCGAACCAATCTTGCCTGGTGAGTTTTCACAGAATCACATGACACCACACATGCTCTGTGCTTCTCTCTGCTCTTCTCCTATAGTGAGCATCCTACAGGCTGCACATGGCATACAGTGATGTGTGTGTGTGTGTGTGTGGGGGTGGGGGGGGTGGATGCCATCCTCCCTTCAGTGTTTGCTCTCACTCTACATGCAGGGTCTTACTGTACTAGTGCATACACAACACACATGCCAATAAGAGTCATATCTTGAGCTGTTTGTGTGTCACTGTCAGTGTATGTGTGTGTGTGTGTGTGTGTGTGGGAATCCAAAAGCAGCCGTTCTCCTTCTTCAGCATCAAGCGTGCCCCTCCCCCGCTTGCTAACATACACTACTCCATCTTTAACACCCCCCCCCACACACACACACACTTTGCTCTTTTTCTTTTGCTCTTTCCCTCCATACATTCGCCTGAGCCAAGCTGTGCATTAACAATGGTCTGCCCCAGAGAAACCCTCCACTACCACACACACACACACACACACACACACAGTGAGAAAGAGAAATCCCTCACCTCCTACACAAAGTCACACTTACTGTTCCTCGTATTCATGCTCTTCTGTCTCTTCCACTCTTGATTTACATTGCTCAGCATCTTTTCCTCATTCTAATTCTTTTTTCACTCATTAAAGGTATATAAAAGTATATACCTTTAAAAGTATATACTATCTCTGACAGAAATGGCTTTGTGGTCCATATGAAAAATGAATTGTATGATGTAGAGCTGGGCAATAAATGGATAATTATCATCAATGTGATACAGTATATGTATTTTATATTGTGAAATTTAATGATGGGGATTTACCTTGATGAACATTTTAAATTTATTTCTATAATGATAAGAATTTGTTCATGTTATTAAATCAAGCATTAAATCAAAATAAAGTAAATGAACATTTTTTTAAAGTGAAGAAGGTTAGGTTTTTGGTGTGCGTTTCATGCTGTTTCTGTCTTTGGTGTTCATCATTTTTGTCTTGTTCTGTGTTTTTGTCATATTTATCTTTCATGTAGTTTTTCTCTTCTCCCTCATTTTGGTCCTATTTTTGCATCTTTTATGTCACTTTGCGTTTGTATGTTGTTTTATGTTCTTGCATCTTTGTGATTTTTTTTTTTTTGCATCTTTTTGCATCTTTGACATCAATTTTATGCTTTTGGGATTTTTTTTACTAATACATTAAACTCACAAAAAACAACCATGTGGTTTCTTCACCTTAAACTCCAAACTAAAATCTGCCTTTAAATATGAATACTTTATTGCGATGATTATTTATATCGACTAATGTGAGAACATTTTTGGCTCTATTGCCCAGCTCTACTCTGAAGTAACTCTCAAGTATCTAACAACAGTACTTTTTTACTCTTTCCTCCCATTTCATCCCATTTTCTTCCATCTTTGTCTCATAAATCCCCCCCATCATCATCTCCAAACCTCAACTACAGAGAAACCGTAAGGATACCTGCAATTTTGATAAGGAGTTCACCAAGATGGCAGTGGACTTGACGCCGACAGACAAGCTCGTCATCATGAACCTGGACCAGGACGAGTTCCTTGGCTTCTCCTACACCAACCCGGAATATGTGGCTCCTGCTAATTAACACACATTTAATTACACGGATGGACTGGAAAAAGAGATTTTAGCCAATAGAGAGGAAAATTAGCACTAAACTTCTTGTTATTGTTTTAGTTTTCAGTAAACATCTTCATTTTTTTAAGGTCACACCAGGAATTTTGCCAATACTTAAGCACAAGAAAGGTATCTGAAGAATACACTTGCACACAATTCTGGATATCGGAAGCATGGATTTTGAAGTATTGCTTAAAAGTCCTGGATGTCGAAAGTTTGAGCATGCACCATAAAGAATAAATTCCATTAGATTATAATCACATTATGGCTTCATTCTGCTAAAATTTCAGTAATGCCTTTTCACATTTTCAACATTTTTAGTGTTGCAATGCCTTTCACTTTGAAAGTTTCCTTCTAATCCATATTTTTTCACAGAGCAACCCAATGGCATAAAGGCCCTGTTCAGGCTTTGTATTAACAGATACACGTTTCCAGCTGGGAGTCCATCTGTTCAGACCTGACATTACAGATGTGTCTTGGTTGACCACTTCTGATCAGATTTGACTTTCCTGCTCAATATGCAACTCAAGAAGCCCACCTATAGCCTAAAACATAAGACAATTATTTGAAGTTGAACAGACTTTCTTTATTTCTTTGTTAATTTAATCCACTGTCCTCAGACTATGTTTAAAGATGGCTAACAGCCTTTTAAAGATGGGGTGCTTTCTACCTATTACTCATTTTGGGCATTCTAGACATCATTAAAACACTTCAGTGTTGCTGCAATAGACAAGTCACATCAGCTGAATAGGCATTCCTTAAGGTGTTCAAGTTCAAACCATAAGAAAATGTGGAAAATGCAACCCAGACCACATCTGAATGTGTCCTGGTTGACCTGATAGGAATGCGTCATAAAGTGTATCTTGGTGTTGTCTGGGCTTCAGTTAGAACTGTCTATATGTGACTGAATTTGACTGGATTTGCCTGAACAGATGTTGATCTGAGGTTTGAACAGAGCCAAAGTCACGTCCAACAAATCTGAGTGATAAGAGCAGCAGGTTAATCCATAAAATAAGTGCATTTTCTGTAGCCTTTTCTTCCCTTAGTCTCCATTTAAACCATTTTAATTTCTTGACCATTGCTTCTTATTTCCCCCTTGTCGTTGAGTTGCACTGTGGAACTGCTGACACACACTAACGGAGCGTCTCACACTGGGCCATCACCGAGGAATATACCTAATGAGCAAACTTCACAGCCTGTCAAATCTTTTTCCTCCCTATCGTCCTTCCTTTTTTCTCTTTTGGCTCTCGTATTCTCCTGTGTCCCTTCCCCCTTCCATCCTCCTGTTGTTTCTCCGTTAGTATTTATTTATTTTTTGTTTGTTTTGGCTCTAATCCTTACTTATGACAAGGTCTCACCAGGAGCCCGGCATGAAGCGATGTCACACAAACAGTGTGCAGTGCTGCAGCCACCAGTAGAGCATACACACTTGCAGACACAAACAGAATACGCCCAAGTAAGCTAGCAATAAAACAACAGCAATGCTCATTTTATCTGATCCGGTTCTGATTCTGTTAACCCATCAATGCTGTAAAGATACTGAACATTCATGCCAAATGTCCATATGCCAGAATATGATGTATATACTCTATTAATGTGTGTTTATGGTTGTGTATGCATACGTATGCTTTATAAGGCTTCACTGGATAAAGCCAATTACTTCAAATTCAACTCAAGTTCAGCATATCTGCCTTCCAGCTTCAAACCACGTTACGTTGGCTATAATGCCAGCTCGCTCTGTGGACTGTGCACACAGTTACATACAGTATATATGAGAACACACACAGAGCCATACAGTCCAATCCATGACTGAGGGTTGGAATTATTAGGTGAAGCGTAACAAAGCGGACAATGACTGTGAAGTGTTCGCTCCTGGAGGCACACAAGACATATACTGTAGGTCCATTACACAGGCTTAGCATTTTCCCGTTTTTGTAATCAACACAAATAGTCTCCTCATGCATACCATATACAGTATATATGCATATATTGTACATATTTATATAGAAGTACTCTTTCATCTTTGGAGAATGTCTTCATTTAGGTGTTGTTTACTGTAAAATATAAAGAATCATCAGTGTGCCACCATTTCTTGTACAGTACTGCTCAAAAGTGTGGACACACCTTCTCTGATGTAATACAGCATACTGTAATACTGAAGACATGTAGTGAACAAAAAAGAGTTAAGAACTCAGAACATGTTTTATATTTCAGACTGTCCAAAGTAGCTACATCTAAGGCCTTATGCGCAATGAGGACTGATGATCTACAGTAGCTACATGGAGCTTGGATGACAGCCTTGCATTCTCTCATCAAGTTCTCAGGGTAGTCAAATCCTAATTGGTCAAGAATTAATTTATGTCATTTCTTGCCTTAATGTGCTTTAAGCCATCAGGTGCCTTGAGCAGAGGAAGGGTGGGTACAGTCAACAGCCCTAGTAGTGCTACTACAACTACTGTACAAGTCCATATTATGGCAAGAAACACTAAGTAAAGAGAAAAGGCAGTCCATCATTACTTTAAGAAATAAAGGGTAGTCAATCTAAACAAATCACAATAACTATGATAAAATGAAGCCAAGAAAGTAAAACCAAGAGCTACCTCTGCTTTAGAGGATATGTTTATTAGAATTACCAGCGTCTTTTCCAGCAGCTCAAATAGCATTTGATGGTTTTGGTGTCAGTCACATTGACTGACCTTTATTTAAAATACTGATGGACTGTGTTTTCTGTTTATTTGACTGTTTTTATGAATTTGCACAATCGTTGTCATATTGTAGCACGAATAGGATTGTACCCACTTTTCCTCTGCACAAGACAACTGATGGCCTAAGGCACATTAAGAAGGCACCCGTGAACTGAAAAGTGTTCCACGTGACTACCTCATAAATCTGATGAGAGAATGCAACGTTATCATCAAAGCTAATTGTGGCTGCTTGATACAATCTAAAATATAAAACATATTCTGTGTTGTTTAATATTTTTCGTTCCCTATATAATTCCACGCGTCCTTTTGCAGTTTGGACGCTTTTGTTGAAAGTAATAAAAATAAAGAAAAACCACTGAAGGAGAAGGTGTGTCCAAACCTTTGACTGGTATCGTACATTACTCAGGTCAAGAATCTGAATTCATGTCAATCACTCCTACTCAACATCTGCTGTTGGAAATCATAGACCCTGAAGCATTCAATAGCACTGACACCTCCAGCTGTGTCTACCTGTGTGTGACTGAGTGAATGACTGTCTGTAAAACATAACACGTATTTAAGTAATTTAAATTAAGTCTCTTTAAAGCTTTATTCTTTGTTGGCAAAGATGGAAGATGCATCTGATTAAATGATGCTAATACAAAATGATACAAACACAGTGAAGCTCTGTTGTCATTGTGATCAGGAGTATAACTGTAAGAAACTGCGCTATGCATGGAGTGACCTTTCTTTTTCTCTTTCATATCTTGTTCCATATGATATGGATTTATCTTATATTAAGTGTTGAGTGGTGGACTGGTACGTAATAATAGACATCAATAGGGTTTATGTTGCTTTGTATGAGAAACAGGGTGGCTACAGATGCTGAAAAAGTCTTAAATTCACCTCTAGAAATGTAAGCCTTTAAAAACAATGAAAAAAAGTTGCTAAAATGTGGATTTTTTTATTTTGTGCTGTACATCATTTATTTTTTTATCAATTTCTGGATTGTGCTGGTAATTTATGTTGATTTTGTAGTGTGTTCTGTTCAGTTGTTGTTTGTTTTGTTGTTCAGTATTTGATGTTTTTTAGTGAATTATTTTGGTAATTTTTGTTTATTTCATCAGTCTTGTTCATTTTGATTAGTATTTGGTTGCTTTCTTGTTTACTTTATTCAATTTTTGGTGAATTTGTGGATTACCTTTGGTCTTTTTGGTTTGTTTTCTTGGTTAGTTTGTTCAATTTTTTGTTCATTTGTTTGTTTCATTTGTTTCTTATTTTGTTTGTTGTAATGTACCAAGTAAGGTCAGTCCCTATACACCTTACTCAAACATTCAAAAAAAAAAGTTGGACATAAATTCATTTACAGTAAAATTGGCAGTACAGTTGAGGTCAAAATTATTAGCCCCCCCTATGGAAATGTGATTATTTTCTGAATGTTTCCCATGCTTCTGACTCCAGGTCTGGATACTTGGAAACACTTTGATAACATTCATATGATGCCCGTTTCCTGCTTTTTGTCCATCAACAATCCTTCTTCTCAGATCTAAACTCATTTCTTTTGTTTTTGGCATGATGGTGCCTCAAATCCTTTTCGAAGTGACATTGGGCAAACTCTCAGTTTTAACTTCAGTTCACATATTTAGATCACTACTGAGTCAAAGAGTGGGGGGTCGTGCTACGTCTGAATAAAAAGCCCAGCTCTTCTGGTAGTTTATTTACAGGTGGGTGTTCTTCCTGTATGCCACAGGGTCAACAGCTGGACACTGGTGCTCGTATGTTTTGGCCCTTATCCTAGAACATCTCCTGGTGGCAGGGCAGCTCACCTTCTGCTGTTCACCCCCCACTTCTTATCCTGTCTCCTCAACCACAGCCACCAGCTCATTTTCTTGGCGTTCTTTCACAGCTCCCTGGATGCCTCGTGCAGCCCATCTCCTCAACACCTCAGGGCCTTGAGCAGCTGTGTTTTTGAATCCTCTATAAATCCTCTGGTTGCAGCCTCCATCCTCCTTCCCTGCATGAGGTCAAGGGTTGGCAACCATTGCCTTCTAAAGAGCCATTTATAGGCAGAAAGAACAAAAAAAAAGATCTGTTTCTAGAGCCATAAAATATATCTGAAACATTTGTGTACCCTATAATAAATGACGTTCTCTTTAGCACATTTGAAAACCATGTAGTTTATTATTTTGTTCTTTTTTAGATGCCTTTTTGTTAATTTGTTTATCTCTGTTAGGGTTCATATTTTGTTCATCTGCTTGAATGTTTTGTTCATTTCTTCGTCATGTTTGTACATTTTGTTTCTTATTTCATTGATTGTTGATTATTTGCTATTTTTGTTAAGTTTTTAATAATGTTGTGGATCATTTTGTTCATTTTGGTCATATTTGCTTATTATTTGCTCCTTTCTTCATTTTCACCTTTTTGTTCATTTTGTTGATTATTTTGAACATTTTACTGATTACATGTTTTTTTTATTAGCAAGTGTATTATGCATGTAATTGGTTATTTGGTTTTTAAGCATTTTTTCTTTATTTTACTTATTTTTCTTCAGAGTGTTCAGAATTGTATTCATTTTAGTGATTATTTTACTGTTTTAATGTATTATGTTAGGTTTTTTTTTCTTGTTTTTGCTGATTTACTTGGTTATTTAGTTTGATTTATTCATTTCCTTGTTCATTTTTTAAAATCATATTATTAGTTATATTGTTAAATCTTTGATCTCCGGATCTTAATGATGTGGTTCATTTAATAGACCGTTTTCTTCAGTTTTGTGTGACTTTTTTTTTGTAATTCGTTTTTTTTCTATTTAGTGCTCATTTTGTACATTTTAATTTATTCTACCTTGTTACGTTTATCACCGGACCAAGACACAGGAGCCACATGTGGCCCTGGAGCCACAGGTTGCACCCCCTACACTAGGTCTAGATATTTTGCTCTCTTCCTCCCATGGGCAGCTTCCTAAAGGTGGAGCTGCACATTTAATAATATTGACCCTGGTTGTTTTAGTTTTATTAAAGTAACTCTTTGCAAATAAAAATAACTTGGTGTTTGTAAATAAAACTAACATGCTTTAAAATACTAAAAACCTGGCACTGTTTTGAACAGCAGCTAAGGGGAAAAAATCTGAAAAAAAAAACATTTCCATGAGGGGGTAATTATTTTGACCTCAACTCTATGAACCGTGTTTTTACTTTTTGAAAGCATTAAATAATATCATATCTGTGGTCACCCTGTAAAACTGTTGCATGACTGTTGGCTCTTTGCTAACTTTTCAATAGGTCCATGTTCTGCTGCGTTTGTACATATATAAATATGTTTCAGGTCTATAGAGTAAGAGTCTTCCATTTCCATGATCAGTGTTTATAGGTAAATATACACATGTACATATATAAATAGAATAATATAAATGAACTGCAATAGCAATTGTGCAAATAAGGCAGAAAAATATATGTCGTGACTGAAAATACCACCTTATACCTCTGTTTGTGGTGTTTCGAGGTCCTGCAGGGTTGAACAGCATCAGACTAAACGTGGACCGGCGCAGATCGTGCATCCTTTTCTTCCTTTTTGACCTTTTCTTCGATCGCGCCTTTTCCATCTGTCACTTTGCTTTTCACTCATGACCTTTCCCTCTCTTCTCGCTCAGCTTTTCGTTCCTAATTTTCTTTCTTTTTGACCTTTACCCCTCTCTTCTCGGTTGCACCTTTTCTCCTCTCATCCTGTTTGATCCTTCTGATGCTCTCTTTTGTTTCTTATTTTTCCTGATTTCTGCCCTAAAAAAGTAGAGTGCAGTGAAACAGAGAGGAAATTACTTCAAATTTTGTATTCATTTTGTGATTATTTTCACATTTTCCTTCCTGTTTTTTTTGTATTTTACTTGATAATTTTGTTCATGTTGCATCTCATTTTGATTTTTTAAAATCATTTTAGTTTGTTGTTGTTCTTTTTTCTTAAAACTGTTCACTTCTTTAATTTTTGTATTGTTCAGCACATTTTGATGCTTATTTTTTAAATACTCATTTTGTCCTTTTTTTTTTTTTTGCTTCTAATTTGGTACATTTTCTTGACTTTTTTGTTCATGTTGGTTATTGTTTTGTTCCTTTTTTTCATTTTCTTTCTGTTTAGTTCATTTATATTCTTGACTTTGTTTCAATATTTGGTGATTATTTTCTTAATTTTACTGATTTTTTGTTCATGCATTTTCTTCATTAATTTGTTCATTTGTCCAGTTCCAGTCATTTCTTAATTTTAAGTAAATGTGTGTGCCGTTTTTTTTTTTTTTTTTTTGCCTTCGTAGGGCAGATTTGTCCTCTACTTTTTAATCTCTATTTTCTCACACACACTGATTTCCTGCCAACTGAGATTAAATAAATCAGATTGATAAGTAATATTAAAATTTACTTCTGCTTTGTTTTCTGGTTGGTTAATTCACTAATCAAATACTTTAATAATAACCTTTGCAATTCATATGATCGGAGGTCTGCAAAAGAAGAGTAAGAGTGTACTTTGTGAAATAGTTTACTAGTAAGATCATGTGTATTGTGATGTTTTTGACTGTAGAAAAATAAATCATGTTGAAAGACCACATTTGTTTCCAGCCCAGTCTGAATTTTTACTGCTTCTTGTGAACACATTCCTTAAAACTCTAAACACAAAGTATAAAAGAGTGAAGTGCTTTATCAAAACACCACAAATCGCTTGTAGATTTGTTTGGTTTTCTCATGTTCTGTCTTTTCAAAACTGATTCCTTCCAGTAAACAGCTCCCATACAACAATGTCAAATGAACACTTACTGGATGTGATCAGTTCTAACCATAACCATCAAAAGTATTCCTGAAATGTGATAACAGAGGGTTTTTTAGAGATCCAAACTTGAATGGCAACAAACTTACCAACTGCTGTTAAAAAGAAAGAAGTTTTATTGTGTGGACAAATGTACAAGAGAGTCAGAGACAAATCTCTGCCCACCCCCAAAACCTAGACTTAGTATGCCCAGTATTAAGTCATTTGTGGTCTCTCTTATCTTCTGACACATGATTTTTTACAATTATACAAAGGTCAGTTTTTCTAAAGTGACACAAGTAGCCCTTTTACACCAACAGGGAACTGGCAAGGTTCTTGAACCTACATAGTTCTGAGCATTTACATCACAACTAGTCTGATTCAAAACCTGAGACTGGTTCATACCTGGAATCAAATATAGTGTTTCTTTTCTTGAATCAAAGTGGCCATGTGATTTCTACAGGTTAATACAGGGGGGATTCAATGGGTAAGATGAGTAAAAAATCACAGCTCCCAGAATTAGACTCCTTTAGGGAGCATAATTATGATCACATTGAAGAAAAAAAAACTCATAGCATGATTAGCAAACAAGTTACACACACATTAACAAAGCAAAGTTCCAGAGAGACCTCGGTTCATGTTGTGACGTGAGATAATGACAACATGGATGCATATGTGGTATCAGTCCCGATGAGGAAGTCAGCGCTCTCTCCCCTCATATGAGTCTCATGGCGTTTGCCATGGTGACACAGGTCCATAGAGCACACTAAGCCTCCAAATCAGAGTGTGTAGTGATAAGCAGGGGAAGGGTGAAAGCGGAGCTTCATTCTCTAAACAGCGTCTCCTCCAAGGGGGGGTTGCTCAACAAAGGAATATATTATTTACACAACCAAGCCATGGATGCAAGATGCTATCAAGACATAGCTGGCCCTGCCTGACACTAAGGCCTGCCATAATGGGTGCAAGCTGCTCAGACTGCTTGTCAAGGTGGCAAGCTGAGGAAAAATAAAAGACATCCCACCGAGTCCCCCATCACTTGGGAGGCTCATGATCTCAGGGGCGAGAAATGTTAAGTCACATCCGAATTCAGAGAACCCAGCACACATTCACATAGAATCTGATAAAGATAGATGGGCATGACCAGGCCGCTGCACAAATCTCAGACAAAGATGTGCTCTGCCATAAAGCTCATGAAACCGCCAGGCCCCAAGTGGAATGTGTGCACACCCCTGCTGGGTCTGGCCTTCTCATCAATACATACATATGTCTGCCAGATTACTTCCACAAGCCAGTGAGAGAGCCTGGCTTTTGTGACATATTGACCCAAACACGGTGACTTGTAATAGACAAAGAGCTGGTCTGTTTACTAATGTAGCTTGTTTGACATACATACAATCTCAAGGCTCTAACAGGACATAACAATGCCTGTCCTCTGTGAGGTGAGTGCAAACATGACCCAGACAGAACCTTGGGGTGAAATGCAGGGTTCAGACGTAGCACCACACATCCAGCAGCCAGTGGCAGCATTCCTCGTGCAACCAAAAGTGCATGGAGCTCTCTGCCTCTCTTGGCAGACACAATGGCCAGCAAGAATGCAGATTTCATGAAAGCCACTTTAATTCCACCCTTTCAAGGAGTTCAAATGGCTCCATCTGCAAGGCCTGCATTACCACTTCTCAATCCCATAAGGGGACAGTGGGATTTCTTGGAGGAAGAGTAACTCTATGAGCACCTTTAAGAAATTGAGCTATAAGGACAACAATCCTGATTCTGGGGACCTATTGCCGGGATACCTTAATGGCAGCCACAATCTCCCTCAAGGTGACTTTTCTGTCTTCAACAGTTCCTGCAGGAACAGGAGGATGGCATGAGCTGTGCAGAAGAAAGCAATTACCTGTCTCGACTCACACCATGATTGTAACACATGATTGTTTGGTTCGACAGAGCCTGGGCTCCCTGCAGAGTGCTCACCACTGAATGGGGCAATCCCATGGCTACAAACTGGGACCTCTCTGGGGCCAGGCACAAAGCCTGAGCCCCTGGAGGAAGGGATGAAAAATGTTCCTAGGGATGCCCCTGAAGGAGGGGTGCAATTGTGGAGAACCAAAGCTAGTGAAGGAGGGTTAGGGAGGGAAGGTATACAGGAGGCCCTAGGGCCACTGATGTGCCATGGCATCTGTGCCTAAGGGAGGGCTGTCCCTTTTTATGGAGAAAAACGGGACTGTGAGCCATATCCCTGTAGGCGAAGAGATCAGCCGTAGCTGTACCAAAGTGGATCCAGATCTTTTTCACTTCCTCTGGATACAGCTTCCATTTCTGCAGGGAGTGGCCTCCCTCTGGAAAGCTGAGCTGCGGTGAGCTTGTCCTGACCAGGCACATGCATTTCCCTCAGGGACTTGAATCACAGGCATTCCCACTCCCATATCCTCTAATCTAGGCTGCACAAGCGAGGGGAGTCCAAGCCCCCTGCCTGTTTATGCAAGCTCCTGCCACTGTACTGTCTGTTCCAAGTAGCACATGTCTGAAATTCTGTCAGGAAGTGCTGGACAGCCTGTACCAAGTGCATGTTGAGAAGAGCAAGTGGAACTATGTGCACTACGACTGCCATCAACCCCAGTAGTTGGAGGCACAGTTTCCAAGTTACCCTGGCCCCAAACTGGAAATGGGACAAGCAAATCCTGAGGGTGGATGTCTAGCAGATGTGAGAGTCAGGGTTCCTGCCCTGGTACCCAGCCACTTGCCCAGGAACTCTGTGGACTGGGAGGGCTGGAGCCTGCTCTTCTGTCTGTTGAAGCCGAGGCCCAGATGGTTCAAGTGCTGCAGGACCCTGGTCACATCCCGGCTGCACTGTCCCTCTGAATGGACACACACCAGCCATTATCCAAGTAATTCAGGATGTGAAGGCCTTCTCTCCACCAGCTCTCAGGACTGCATCCATGCACCTTGTAAATGTTTGAGACGATAGGGATATGCTAAATGGGAGGACACACAACTCATAGGTTTTGCCATGAAAGGCAAACTTCACATACTGCCTGTGTCCTAGCCATATTGAGACCTGAAATTATGCTTCTTCCAGTGGCAAACTCTTGGTACATTCAACATCCTGCATCATAGGGGTCTCAAAAACTTGTTGAGCCTTCTCAGGGTTAGAATTGGCCTCAACTTCCTGTTCTTCTTGGGAATAAGAAAATACCGTGAGTAAAATCCGGTCAGCTGGCTGTCCACCTCTCTGATGGCTTTCTTTTCCAGGAGAGTGGACACCTCCTCCACCAGAATTGATCTGCACTGAGGATCTGTCACCACCAAAAATGTGGTTGACCTTGTCAAGGGGGGAGGATGCAGTAACTGCAGGCGACAACCCAGGGTTATATTAGACACCAACGATGAGTTGGCTCTAAAGGTCTGCCAGGGTAGCAGCTGTGCAGAGACATGACAAAGGGAGGCCATGTCCAGAGACGGCAGCCTCCGCCCTCCACCTCCCCCAGCAGAACTGCTATTCCAGCAGACCGTGATCCCCTCATCCCTGAGGAGATCACGGTCCCTGGCTTGGGAGGTGCTTGCCGATTGCACCTACCACTGCCACAGCGGTTGGCCTGAAACCCAGAAAAAGAACACCTAGAGCTATGTCGACTTAAGTCTATTGAAATTTCCAGCCTCAGAAACCACCAATTTACAGCACCTCAGATAGAGTTTAATGGTTTTGGTGACTGCACTTGGGGACACATTCATGTTGTTTATAAAAAAAAAGGGAAAAACTGTAAATCTCGAATTTTACAACTACAACACAATGATTGGATAATTTATGTCTCGAAAGCCCTGCATCAAATAAAAAAGTCATGGGCTCTCCATTCAGGGCATCGGTGTGCAGCCTGTTCATACCACACACTAGCTCTACATGTTGCAGCCTCACGAATTAATGAGGTGCCTGGTACTTACGCGTTGTACGTATCAGAGGTTTGACAGCCAGTGGAGAGTAAATCTTTATTATTATGCATACTCTTCAGTTGGCAGGCTGCCATTTCTGCTCTGGTCCATCTATACACTCACACCACTATATGCACTGTACATCCCATACGGCCCTGGCTCTCCCTGTAATGATAATAGTCAAACTTCTCATGATGACAGTATCGCTGTGATTTTCTACAACACAAAGGAGATAAAACAGCCGAGGGAGAGGCTTTAAAGACGTGAGGGTGGAAAATGATGGCAAAAAATAAAAGAAACATGAGGTAAACTGTAGATAAAGGACAGTAGATGATTATAGAGTTGTCCTCACTTGGCACATTTACATACAACACTATTGCACACTGACCCATATTTGCCCCAAATATGGACACACAAAGAATTACGTAAATGCTAAAATTTAATGTGGTACCAAATGTGTGAAGTACTCCACTGCATGTAAAAGTCTAAAATATAAATTTACTTAAACTCATACTTTACTCACTTTACATCCACAGATGTCTTTAGCAACAGAAAGCATACTACATATGAGCAGTGTTATACATACGTATAAGGAAAAATGCAAGTAACCATAACCATAGAAAAAGTCTAATATATTCTTCTGCACTGTAATAGAAACACAGTATGATGTAGTACAACGTGCATATACAGTACACTGCATCTCTCTACAAGTACCTCTACAAGCTCAAATTATTCATAACCTTACTAATTTTTCAATATTGTGAATGGTTTTGCAAGAGGCTAATTTATTTTGATTGAAGAGACTTACAAAAGTTACAATAGGCTGTAAAGAAGAACTGTAAAAGACATTTCAAGGATTCAGTTCTGCCAAATGAAAGCCACATACTGTATTTATGTCCAAAAAAAATCCATATTTGTCTTGTCTGAGCACAGAATCAAAGACCACAAATTCAGATATTTTTAGATGCGAGCTCTTACAATGGCTAAACACATTTTATGTGCCTGACATATGCATGGATTGTCTGCCTTGATGTTTTGGTCTCAGTATCACCCAAATTCTTTAGAATAGTTTTAATGGCCTTATGAAAAAAGAATATTACTGTACCCCTAAATCCTACAGGCCATAATATGTATAAATGTGTATTCAAACTAAAACCAAATTTATATAAAGTCAAAAGCAATAGCTTGCTCTTACAGATACGGATGAGTGAAACAGTTTCACTGAAACCCCAGTTTGCCATCCTGACCTGTCACCTATTGAAAATATCTTCAGCATTATGAAACATGAAATATGACAAAGGAGACCCTGAGCTGTTTAGCTGCTGAGATGCTACATTAAGCAAGAATGGGAAAACATTACGCTTTTAAAATTCCAGAAATTGGCCTCATTGCTTACAGAGTGTTGTGAAATCAAAACGTGATGCAACAGAATAGCAACAGGATAGCAACTATCATCCTGACTCAACGTTTTTGAAACACGTTGCTGGTATCAAATTCAAAATGAGCAAAAATTTTCACAAAACAATGCATTTCTGAGTTTGGGCATTTGATATATTGTCTTGTGCTATTTTCAGTTAAATACGAGATTGTAATGTATCTGTTTACCTTTTATTGTGACCCAACTTTTTTGCAAACAGCATTGTAAAGAGCTATCTCGGAAGAGAGTCCAACACACCATCAGGTTTTATATTTCATTTGTCCTCTGTCATCTGTATTTGTGCTTTGAGGCACCAGACAAAAAGCATAAAAACCCTCTGCGTCATTTTGATGCTCAGTAGCACCCAGCCTGTCTCCTGATGTGAGGCTAAATAGCGACTAAGAAGTGCTCTTATTGGATGTGATGGTGAAGGGCAGCTGCACTGACTCTTTGGTTAACTAGCTTAGCAAAGAGGCTGTTGTTTCAAAAGTTAAAAAAAAGAAAAGGATGAAGGGTTGAAGTGAATGACAGCAGGGCACTGCAGCGCTGAAGGGAGAGATGAAAAAGGACAAGTGACAAAAGCAAAAGAATCTCTTATTTATTTCATTCAGTGGATCTTCTATGTGCTCAAGAGAGGAGCATGACGGAGGAGCTTATTGGATTTATTTCACACTATCTTTCTTTCTTGCTCACTTTTCCCCTTTTTTGCTCTCTCACTTCGACACACATTTTCATTAGGCAACCATATTAGACACACTTTCACACCATCAGACGTGCATTCACAAGTAAGACACATTTTTCTCTTTGCCTCCTTTACATTCACTCGGCTCTTTCTCTCTTTCTTAATCAATCAATCTCACTGCCAGCGTTTAGCACGACACAGCCATAACACACCCTCTCAAACACCCTTGAACACATTTTTATTAGACACACACACTAGAGACAGTGGCTGTGTTTACATAGAGCCTAATATTCCACTAATAATCAAAATAGAAATTCCTCAATAAGTAGAGAGTGGAAGGATTTTTTAGAGAAAGGTGAACTAAACCTCTGTTTAGTGGGAAAGAAGTAGGAATCGTCAAATCACATGGCAGTGATTCACTGCATTTAACTATGTAGACACAGTGAAATGCTGAAGTCAGAATGGGGAAGTAACGTGATTTTTGAACTTGAATTGTTAAGCACCTAGAGATCTTGGATTATGATTAGCACTATACAAATGCAATTGAATTGAAAAATTCAACTGAACCATATCCTGGGTTTACAAAGAATATTTTGTAAAAGAGAAAATATCCATTGAGTAACGATTCTCTGGAAGAAAATACCTTGTCGATGCCAGAAGTCTTAGGAGAATGGTCAGACTGGTTCAAGCTGGTGGAAAGGCAACAGTCACTCAAATGATGACTCATTACAACTGAGTCATGCAGAAGAGCATCTGTGGATGAGCAACATGTCAAACCTTGAAGGCTAAAATTCACAGTAAATGTAGTCAATAGGAAGCTGGAAAAATGTTGCTTTGTCTACTGAGTCTCAATTTCCACTGTGACATTTGTTATGGCAATGACTGACATAAGCAACATGAAAGCATGGGTGTTATAAGGATTGCTGAATGTCATGATGGTCAAAATGCTTAAAACAACAAGTACTTGAAACAACAGCTAGAAAAGACCAAGTCCATCATTGTCATATTTTGTAATTCATGTTGTGGATTAGGTTGTTAATTTTCTTGACTCCTGTTCATTTTCTTAATTATTTAGTTTTTTAATTTTGTTCTTTCCTTAAAGTTATTCAGAAAAGGTTACACTTTACATTTGGAAACATGTATATTAGCTATTAATTAGTTTCTTATTAGTATATGTATGTATGTATGTATGTATGTACTGTATTACTGTATGTACAGTGGGGACAACAAGTATTGGGAAATGTAAAAATGTGCAAGTTCACCCATTTAAAAAGATAAGAGAGGT
>JAQQAE010003691.1:0-19818 GCA_029823295.1 Pseudamia nigra | reverse complement strand
AACTCGTGCTGCAGCATTTTGGATCAGTTGGAGACTTTTTATGTCTTTATTTGGGCATCCTCCCAGTAGTGAGTTGCCATAATCCAGTCTAGACGTAACAAATGCATGGATAAATTTTTCTCCGTCTCCTTGGACATTACATTTCTAATTTTGGTAATATTACGGAGATGAAAGAAAGCGGTTCTGGACATTAGTTTTATATGAGAACTGAAGGATAAATCCTGATCCACGATCACCCCCAAGTTCCTCACAACTGTCCTGGGATCCACTGAAACGTAGTCTATTTTAAGGAAGGCACTAGGGCTACGAAGCTACAGCAGATACAACAATATGGAACGTCAACTCTCACCACGGGATGGGCATGCGCAGCATCAGCGCATCAGCAGCAGAGCAGCCCACATCATGAAAAGACTCTCCAGAGAAGATGTTTTTAAGGCATGGGCCATGGTGTCAGGGTGTTCTGGGCAGAAAGGGATACAATGGCTATGTATCACACCAAAATTACCATACTTACAGAGGTTGGTTATGAAAATTGCCAAATAATTAAATTATAGCAATTATTTATGGGTTATGTAGCAGCTGTACACCAAGGGGATATCCAGGGCTTTAGGCTACAACAGAATCCATTTTATGCACTCTTCTACAGCCAGTGTTTTTATTGTTCTTTATGGGATACTGTGGAAGCCATTGTGGTGGTGACCAGATCTCAAAATGGCCACGCAAAGGGAGCATATAGTCACCTGAAAGTAATAATATGCAAAGGAAAACATCCATCCATCTGTCCATTTGTCTGCCACTCATTCACCTACTTACTTCCAGTATAGGCAGTGTATATCCTGGACAGGTTGCCAGTTCATCACATACAGTAGCATATAAAACACATTTATTTATACAAACATCCATTTCCTGTAAATAAAATATATTTTGTGTTTAATGTAGACCTACTTACATGAATTCTGTTCCTTTAAGGTTAAATATGTATTTTCAGGTGTGCATATAGATGAGGTTTGCTGTTGAGACTGTTCTGTGCTGGAAGCTAATCAGTGAATCCTGTGTGGAGCACCTATTGTTTTCTGAAAAAATCCTTATAGTCTCTCCTGAGGTTTGTTTCTCTTTTGCTCTTTTAATGCAGCAACAATGTACAACACTGGCTACTATCAGCTTAAGTTGGGGATACACAACAAGATTTTTTGCCCAGTTTTACCCTGATTCACGTCTGGGCAGAGGTTGCACTATTCAGCACTGGTTGGACTGTCAGCGTCGCTAGTTGGCACAGAAATCTGGCAATTGTTCCAACCTGACCTCAGTCACAGTTAATCAAACATGTTTGAATTTTTTTATCCTAGGGTTAGGGTTAGGGATGCAATTGGGTAGTGTGTACGCATTGCCAACCCAACTGCAAACACATGCTGCCAACAGCCAACGAAAAAGAGCAGGTTGGACACAGGAAATGGTGCTAAACAGCAATATCACTATTTGATTCTTGGATTTCTCGGAGCAGATAGCTACACAAACTACAGCAACAGAAGGCTGTTTGTTGTCAATGTATGTTTACCCTTTAAACTGTCACTCTCACAGACAAGGTCGCTCTAGGTGGCGTTTGTGTGAAGGTTTGATGTGTTCAGTTGGCTTTAGTTAGTTTGACAAACCATGTAGTCTTTGATCTATCATCAGGTCCAGACGTTAAATGTGTGATCCACAGTCTTTGAATCATCATTGAAAAATCTGCTGAAACCAATCAGTGTGTACTCTAAGTATTTCAAGTCAGTCAAATTCATTAATGACTGTGACAGTTATGTAGTTTGTCCCCAGCTTTAAAAATGGAGTCAAGTAACATTCACAAATGATGGAGAAGTAAGTTTTGTATTTCCTATTATGCTGATTATTACAAGGCAACAGGGTACCAAGGTACCAAATGAGCTCTAAAGCTTCAGCCTACACCCTTTTGATTATTTTCTATTTTTTTAATTATTATTGTTGTTTTTACACCTGAAAATGAACTAACTAAAATAAAAATAAGAAAAATAAGAAGACGACTACAACAAAACAGAAACTTTACATACAGTAAAGGCAAGTAAAAAAAATCTACACCTGAAAAGCTGCTTGGCTGTGTGTGTACAGTGTCACATGTACACCGTTTGGTTACAGAATTGTGCACCTCTTTTGTGCATGGTTTGTCATTTAAAATAGAGACACAGTTGTGCATTTGAAAATGCTTATAATCCTTAATATTGCATATGTGCATATGATGGAAAGGCTATGACATTCCCCAGAGGATTCCATAGATTTAATTTATGAAAAACCCACGTTATTAATCAGTTCAATATTACCTAGATAGAGATAACTGCTCATTCCAACAATCTGATGAATCCTGCCAACACTGTACTACCGCTGCAGCCCATAAGGTGTAATTATCTATACAGAGATGAAAGCACTAAAATCAAATATTTGAAGGACTATTTCACTGTACATTTTGATTTTGTGGGAATGTAAGTGTAATGTGACTTGAATGGTATAATTGCATCATATAAAAAAGTGGATACAATGTGACTGATCTTTAAAAAGGGCTTTAAGATTTCAAGGATGTGCCATCGCAGTTCAGATGCGACGGCACATCCTTGAAATATTCTCTTTATCACTCAGAATGTCCGTCCATCTTCACTTTAACATGCTCACCTGCACTTGACATGCCTCTGTCAGATTATATTCCCCTTGAATACTGTAGAGGAAGAAATATCTCCTCTGTATGTTTTCATTTTTAATATTATAATCTGAGCCTAATACTGATGAAACAGCGACATATGGAATTTGATGGGTTACAAACTGACATTATAACTGACATTCATTTTATGAATTCATCACAATCCTTATTAATTAATCGAAACTCTCTGCAGAATACCAGCATGACACAAAGTTTCAATGTCATGTATTTTTCTTGATGACTGAAAGCCTAGCAGTGCATTTGACTCCACATAAGCATAGCGTCTTATTTACATAACCTTGTCTTTTTTCACAACAGATGGTACAATTAAATGGGAAGCACTGCCACCATGGGAACATTGTGCCTTTGAATGTAGATTGAGTGAAACAAGCGGCGGTGATGAAGTGTTCGGATATGAGGCAAAGATTACCAAGCTCTTTTGACTGAAGGCTCTCTCCTCTGCTGGGATAACGTCATTTGCCCCGAGCCATTGCAAACCATTTAAATGCATAGAAAAGCTCTTCTTAAGTCCAGTGGTCCACACGTGGCACAGAAATACCAGTAAACAGTGGCAGAACCCTCCTCTGTCATTTTGCTCATTAAAGCTGATGAAGGGTATTGCTACATCTTTTATGCATTGTTTACTCTCACTGTATTGTTGATTCTCATTTGCAGAAATAGATAGAGGTGGGTAGTACTCAAGTTTCCATCGTGACCTGTCAATCAAACCCCAGCACAGCAAACATTTATCAGATTTTTGGGCATAATATATTAATTGCAGAGCAAAAAGTCAAACATTAACTACCAGATCACTTTTTAGAATAAATAAAATGTGTCAAACCATGATGACTTATGGCAAAAATTTATTTGCTTAGTATTTTCTGAGAGTCCAGTGTATCTCTATGAGAGTCAGGGCTTCTTGGAGCCCAGTGAACAGTGCCCCAGTGGCCAATGGTGGAATTACAAATTTAAGTTCACATGTTTCACATCCGCTTCACAACAGTCTCAGTCATTGCCCACTGGTCCATTTGCTTGGTTGTTATGGAAAATACATCTCTTACTCATTTGCAAAAGTCAAGTCAAATATTTTTTCCTTCTGATCACCTTAAAGCCTCCTCAGTCTGGACCTTTACATTGCATCCATTCACATCTATGTTACTGCATAGGTTAATATTATGATTATGATTGCAAGGAGTACAGCCCTACAAAATACTGTTGTCTGCATTTCTTCTGTTCATTTATACCGTTCTTTGCATTCTCCATCTCCTTCCAGGCCCAGACCATGGGGATGATGACAGAGTATTACCACTATATCTTCACCACTCTGGTAATGTACTATGCTTGTTAATGCAAATAGAGTCTCGTTTGTTCTCATCTTCTTACTGCTTGAGTTTTTGATGAATAGTGGCTAATTGCCAGTGGGGTTTGGATCCAGTCCACAGTATCAATTTTGTTTGACAAGCTGGAGGCATAATGGAGTCTTCAGTGCGCTGTAGTAAACACCCCTCTTTATAGTAAAGTCAACACAAGTCTTTGAGGTAGCAGCATGAAAAACAATAACAGCTTGAGACTTAGATTGAAATATGACTTTCAAGCTTTAAAAAGACACTGGTCCTCTGAGCTTTCACAGCATTTAAAATGAAATTAAATTTTTTATGTGTTTAATGAGAAAATGGCACCACTTAGGGCTGTGCAATTTGACCAATATCTCATATCCTGATAGAGGTCATTTCATCCACTGATAATACCAGTTCTGAAATTCAATGAATACATATTTTACTTAAAGTGGGCACCTTATTTCTAATTAAATTTTGAATGACATACTTTTACTGCCCCGGATCTGTGGGCACTGCTGCCTCCACAAAATACAATTCATCATACTTCTGAAGCCAGGCATAATGTAGTCATAGGACACACTGCTTTAACCAGAACAAGCTCAGATTTTATGCTAGCATTCATTTTTTATTGTGTAGCTGTTGACTTATTTTGGGTATGTGTTTGTATGCAAACTACACCACCCCTACAGATTAAAGGTGTTAAAGATACTCATATTTGATTATTTTTCACCTTTGTTATGAACAGAATGTGTGATATACGTTACCAGTCAAACAACTTCTCTTTCAGCATTTTCTTTATTTTTGTGATATTGTACATTAATATTGAAGGTGTTCGAATTGTGAAAGGACATGTGCGGATTTATGTACCGTAGTCCGCTTTACAGCCTCATGGCATTCTCTCATCAGATTCATAATGTAGTATCTTGGAAGAGTTTCAATCAATAGGTGAGTTCATTTGTGCATTTTTGCCTTCTTAATGTGCTTTAGACCATCATTCGTCCTGTGCAGAAGGAGCGTGGGTACAGTAACAATAGTGCTAGCAAAATTGTGCTAATGCAACTATTATACAAATCCACATTATGGCAAGAGCCCAATACCAAATCACTGAAACCATGAGACTGGCTCTCATGAAGCTGTTGTTTATAGCTGTTGTTGGTTTTGATGACTGCACTTGGGGACATATTTTTTGACATAGTATGGATTTGTTCTTGAGATTTTTAGAATTGAGTTAAGCAATGCTGAACTGTCTTTTCTCTTTACTTAACTGAGTGGATCATATGGATTAGTACAGTAGTTCCAGTAGCACTAATAAGGCATTTGACCCTATACCCACCCTTCCTCATTAACAGATGGCAAGTTTTGTTTACGACATAATTCCATACATGCTCTCTCACAGGTTGGATGTCCTATTAATAATAATGCACAGTATTAATGTACAATGTTAAAAGTGAAAAAAATAACAAAAAAAAAAAAAAAAACAATGAAAGAGAATGTGTCTTCAAACTTTTGACTGCTAGTACACATCTGCCCCTTAAGATCTGAGCTTCACATTTTGTCATGGCTGCTTTTTTCTCCTGTTCAGAATTACGTCATTCGGTGTCACCTTGAGTCCCTTCCATGTTTGTTTTCATTACTGTGATGCAGATTAACTTCTTGTTCTTTTTACCAAATGGAAAAGAACATTCATTTGAGACATGTTAAAATAAAATATCAAATGACATTATAGATATTCTTCTATTACAGGATATGTATTTTGACACTGCACAACTGCAGCACAAGCTAAATTTAAAAGTCCTAATTTTAACCTGGAATCAGTATCAGGGAAGTGTTTTGAGTATATGGAGTAGACGGTGCTAAACAAGGTCAAATAATAGGACTAGAAACATATGTTAGTATATTCCTGCAATATGTATGGAAAGAGATGTATGAGTATTTAACAGTGATCAGCACATACATATTATTTATTGTGACCTGTGTTACTGTCGTGTTTCATTTCCTCCTTTAACATTTGATGTTCTCACTCTGATAAAATGATCTCCTTTGACTAATACAAGCAGACCCAGCAGGGGGCCCTTGCTGCTTTTCACTGCGATGCTGCCTATGTGGTGACACACACTGAATTAGGAATGAATACCAGCATGTTATATGCTGTTCCTTTCAGTCCGTGTTACTGTCTCCATTTCTGCCTCCTGTGCGCTCACACACTCTGTCTCTCCGGACTTGGCCAGTCTGTTGTGATAATGCGATATGACATGGAGGTCCAGGCATGATGTATGTCATCTGTCACACTTGACAGCATGGCAATGATATTGTTCTGCTACATTTCAGTGGATTGTCTATTGTTTTATTAAGGAAATACAAAACTCCTCTGTTGCCATTTTCATGTATTCCAGAGCTACAGATTCCAATCAGATGGAATGGAAAGATGTTTACTGAAGGATTAACTTTAAGACATGAATTGGACGGGATATTTTTGGCAGCAGCTGTATCTATCACATGAGGGCAGGCTATCTTTATAGAATCAGAGAGTGGTATTTATCTTAAGCTGCAGTACACAGACATTGATAGGCACACCATTAAGAAGATTATACCTGGCGGCTTGATTTGATCCAAAATGATGAATACTTGCATCGTATACGCGGCAACACAATTTCCTCTCGATGGAATTTACTGATGTCTATGTTTTATCTTCGGAGGTGAGGAAAATGCCGACTTATTAGAGCGTGAAAAGGCAACAGCAGAGCCATATGGGGTAATAACTTCCTTGTCCTTTGAAATGAGTCTGTCATAGTTTTCTCACTTTGTTATACTCTGTAGCTCTCTGATTAAAAAAAAAAAAACCCTAAAACTGAGTATTTTGTTTATGCACTTGAGATATAGTATGCAACATGTTTTGTGTGGGTAAAGATTTCTGTGTAATTCTACTGTATGTTTATACTGATAAGGTATTCTGCATATGCACCGAGCAGTACCACTGCAGTAAGTGAACTTATAATTGGAACAAGTTGCTTATCTGACAAAATGCTCTAATAGAAATGAGGATGTCACAAACAAATCTGTCCCACTTAGTTTGTATTCTTAGCTTCAAAGATGTGCAACTTGTAACCTGATCTGCTTTACTGAGCATCTCTAAATGTCATATAGTACAACTGTGATTTACTTTGATCTCTGTTCTTAAAAGAGACTACTGTACTGCAATCTAGTGGGAAAGAAAAAAAAACACTAGAAGAAATATTTCAGTGACTCACAGCGCCTGTTCTTTAGCAAGTGTCTTACACGCTCCTCTTCCCTCAGTGCTAACCCCACAGGGTGCTAATGAAATATCTATGTTCATCCAAATGTCTTTTCCAAGCCCCCCTGGCTCATTCCGACACGACATGTGTCAACATGTGACTTCACACTTCAGCTACAATATCTGCCCCAGAAATTACAGCGGCTCAAATTGAATTGCTTTTTGCTTAGGGTTTGCCAAGGGAATGCAAGTGTTGAATTATTAATATGATTTTAACAGAAGTGGTGTTGTATTTTCTTGTTCTTTAAATTTTTGAGCTACAAACAAAGATCCTCCCATATAGGAAAATATAGGAAAGCAGGAAATAGATTAAGCTTCTAAGACATGGATATGAGTGGAAAGCTGGTGGAATACGCTGCATAATTTGCAGTCTTGTCATGTAGGTACACAAATCATAACTATTTGTCAATTCTAAAAGGATTTGTGTGGGAAAAGCAACTCTAGATGTCAGATACTGCTTCACTCACCATACTTAAAGCTCCCATACTGTGAAATCCATCTTTTAGGGGTTTTGAGATTTAGCTACAGCATCGTGCAAAAGTCTTGGGTCACCTTGGGTTTGTTGTTTCAGTAGATTATACAGTAATGACCAAGCACATGGATTTTTCAATCACCATAGAAGCATAATGCACAGGAATACATTCACAAACATTTCAGAGTTTCTCCACAAAAAAGCGTTGAGTACTAAAAGCACCATATTGTCAAAAATAAGGTTTCATATATTGTTCTTTTCTTAAAATAGTACAAATACTTACTCAAGTGAGAACAAATGCACAGCCTGATTTCAGACAGCTAGATCTGAAACCGTAAATTTGGATTTATGGATATTTGTGATGTCACAAATAGAACATCATCCTTTTCCATTGGTCCTCACCAAACCCACCAGAATCACAAAAACCTCCCAGATATCTCAGGATAAGGTGCCAGGGCATCTACATGGTGGAATCCATTTAATTCAGATTTTATGTATTTATAGTGTTCACTTGCTATGTTTTCTTTATTTTTATTTACAATTCTACAGCAAACCAAAGGTGTATATTTGCAACTTTTACCCCATACTGGGTGTAGCATAAAGTCTTTTGATTTGTGTGCATGAACATGATCATTATAAACAAGATAAGTCAACTTTTACACAGTTCAGTTAAGCAGTACAGATATGTAACTTTAAGCCCCAAGCTATGAGACTTTTAAAATGCCCATGACACGCTTCTCCATATTTTCTGAATGTCTACCATGCTGCATGTTCTCATTTTAAACATGCCAGTAAGGTACGCTTACTGGCATGTTTAGAAATCCCTTGGAGAAGCAACTTGTATTTTATGAATCTCGCAAACTCTCAGTTGTAAGGCTTCTTTTTCATTTAGGCACAGTATTACATCATAGCGTGTTGGACTTCCTTAGATGGTCATTCTCACTGTCGAGGTGACTAAGGGCTAGGCTATTCCTGCCTCTGCAGGAATGTACAGTAGACAGGCGCAACAGCAAACTTGGCAGGTGATGTGGAGAGCAGTATCTGTCAACTGCTTGGCTCTGTGATCATTGGTCATTGTTAACATAGATGCATAGTTCACCTCCTTTGGTCTTACCAGAGTTAATATTGTGATCGCTCCTCTAGATGGTGCATCCTGCTATCTGCACAGTTGTGTTTGAAATGCCAGGCTGTAGCCTGTTTAATTCATGATAATCACATGGCAGTTGCATACAAAATTGTTAGTTCCCTTCCGCAGCCCCATGCAGTACCGAGCCACATGGCTCTGCAATTCCATTAATAATACTAATAGTAATATTTTTTACTGTTAATTTGTCCCTCGCCCTGGAAACTCCAAATAAGGCAAATCCATGTGATTCAGAAAGAATGCTCCCCTGCTTTTGAACTTGTCTTTTCGTTCTGAAATAATTAGACGATTCTGCATTATGATAGGTGCAATGATAACCTACGACTGCCCAAGATTAAAATTAAATTGCTGCAAATGAGCATGCCCCAGGCACTTTAAATCTACACTTCTGAAATAGGAAACTATGCTGATTGAGCATAACATAGTGTCCCTTCAATCAGCTGCTGCATCAATTAATTATTTTTCTCTATTTATCTTATTTACTCATCTACTCTGAGGAGAATGCACCCAAGACAAATACTTAACACAATGATAGTCAGTGGCAGCAGACTGAACAAGAATCCATCTTCTGTTACTGATGTGTCTCCAAAGGACCTGATGGCCATTGACCTGGAGCCATACCGCTTCTGTGGTGTCAACATGACTGGCTTCCGCATCCTCAATGTGGATAATCCCCAGGTCGCATCCATTGTGGAGAAATGGTCGATGGAAAGGCAGATACCACCCAAACCAGACTCAGGCCTCCTGGAGGGCATCATGACGGTATGTTTCAACACCTCACTGCTATTTCACCTAAATGTAAAAAGGTCAATCCAAAGGCACCCTATCTATCTGTCCATCAGTTGTCTTAAGTCAAACAGCCTATACCCATAGAGATGACTGGTTATAATCTTAATTGTAACCTATTAAATACTTAATTTACTTCAGCTGTAATCATTGTCTATACATCATCTACTTTATGGGCTTCAAGTGCAGATTTGCACAAACAGCTCCCTGCTCTCCTCCGTAGGCTGTGTCATCTATAAATAAAGCATCAATATTGTATGAAAAATGTAGTGGAGGCACATTAGAGAGGTTCATCAAAATGTTGAATGGAAGGCATGCATATTTTAAGAGATTAAGTGGTATGACCTGTATTTTTATATTGCAAATTGAAAATCCTCTGTTTTAGCGTTAAGGCATATTCTTTCAGGTTATCAACATGTGCCTTGACCTGCAAAAAATCTTAATAATGGTGGTCATTTATGACACGGCATGACTGTCAGGTGTTTTGATGCACTTTATTATGTGCATCAATTATGTATGACTGTATTATTGAAATTACCACACACATACATTATGCTTAATAATTTTACAGGCCAAGGATGAGGTAAATAAATGACATGAAATTAAGAAATACTCACCCTCACATATGACATCAAAATTATTCAAACCAAAGACAGTGCAAGTTTGTGAAGGTAACAACACTTGATTGATGAAAGGTCTTAATGTACTGTATTTGCACCAGCCCTTCTGACAGAAATAGTAATGGTTCTATGTAAAATGTCGAGGAAAAGGACACTTACTACAAACAGAATGTGAATCACATGTCATTAACATTACACAACATCCTCAGTAGCTTGGTTGAGTTTTTGGGGGAGGCATTATCCTTTGGTTTAGTGTTTCTCAACTTGTCTTGATAGTTTGAACAAAACATGCACTTACGTCTGTCAGTGCATACAAAATAATACAAAATTGCACCAAAAAACAGAAATGCATATGTTTAAAAATAGTCAACAAAACAAAAAAATATCCACAAAATGAAAAAAATGATTGAAACAAGGAGGAAAAGTAATAAAGAATAAATTAAATTAATATAAAAATGAATTAAATAATCAAGAGGATGTGCAAAAATAACCTAAACAAATGCAAATTAACATAATAAAATTATCTAAACTACAGACTGTTAACATGGCAACAGATATGGTATGAGAATAAATGTCAGATATCAGATAAAAAGCAATAAAATACATCTACTAAACGTACAATTATGTGCCAAGCAGTTGCATGAACATCACCGGTGTGTAAAGTCCTTGAAACTTTCATTTCAGGCTTGTTACTGAAGTTAAAAGTTTAATCCTGATGAGTCATGCTGAATGCACTCATCAGCAAGTATTTTTTTCCAAATGATTAAAGAAACCAGATGATGGTGTTTTCTCAGTTCGTTATTTGAGTTTCATGTTAAGTCCATGCTCCTTTGATGCGTCTTCACTAAAATCCCTCAACAGTCAGAATAATGCAGTTTAACAGAAATATTCTGAAGAGGGAAATTTCAGTCATCAAATGCAAACTAGTCATGTCTATGGGACCTTCGCTGGATGACCAGATGTTGGTTTGTTTGAAACTAATCATTGAAACCCAGAAACAGCTAGCCTCATAACACTCAGACATCCTTTTTAAATGCTTAACATCTTATTCATATTCAAGCAAATTATGGGAGATTTTGTGAGACGGATGACAGGTCTAGTTTTACAGACAGAGACATGGACTCAACTACACCAGCTCTGCACTCTGTCAAAGCAATGCTTTATGCAGTTTGTCTCTTTATTATTTCATACAATCACAATCAAAGATGATCATAACAAAATTCATTTGGGACATATATACATAGACGTTGCATTTGTCACTGGATCACATATGAACATATTTGAACACACCAGTCAAGAGGGGGTTGCATTTATTTTTGGTTAAGTAGCTCTGTTAAATTACTACATCTTCTCTCTCAGATCTGTGTGATGTTTTGTCAAAGATCTTCTATTTAGAAAATGATGCACATTTCTTGTCTCCTAAGTGGGTGGAGTCAAATCATGTTGACTTTTCTTTCTGCCTAAGTCCCACCCAGATCCTGTGTCATTCAACAATTGGAACAGGATCTGGGACAAGTCTCCTAAAATGTGACATTGGTATGAGAAGCTATTTCTCACTGCTACTTCATCATCATCTTTGGTGTTACATCTAGCTGCAGCATCCCCTGTGTAAAACTGGACGAAAATAAAACTTTGGTCTCATAAACTTTGTAAAATTACAGTTAAACCAGAAACCAAGTATAAAACAATTAAATGATACAGCCCCTTTTCAGATAACTGGACTTGAAATAAGCTGTTTGAATTTCTGGTTATTTATTATCTCACTGATATACGTACTATGACTACCCTCACGAAAAACTCTGGGCTCACTAGACCCACCGAAACCATGGAGTCTACATGATGGAAGCCATGGCAGAGACAGAAAAAGGGTGTGATCAGCAGGAGCTCATTTGCATTGAAAGCAGCAGCCACTGAAACAGAATGTTTGACTGACAGCTGAGTTACAATGCAATGGAGTATTTCTGTTGTGGTTTGAGCTGAAATTTAAAATACATTTTCTAGAGACATGTAGCAATTAAATAAACTCACTAAAAGGGGCTAAAATATGTGTCCTTTAAACTAGTTAGTTGTAATAGTTTCATCAATGTGAAAATGGCTAAGAATAGAACCTCCCTCTTTAAGCAGAATATCTCTGGTTGTAGGTTTCAAAAATGAGAACTATTTCTCCTTTCCCTCTTTTTTCCCCACTTTGAACCTTTCATCAGAATTCTGTTAGATCTTCACTGTGAATATGAGATGACTGGCGGTCGACTTATTTGCACAACCATCAACTGAAATAATGTTCACCCGTTATTCCAGACAGATGCAGCTCTGACCTATGATGCAGTCCACATTGTGTCCGTGTCGTACCAGCATGCTCCACAGATGACGGTAAACTCACTGCAGTGCCACCGCCACAAACCCTGGAGATTCGGAGGCCGCTTCATGAGTTTCATCAAAGAGGTGATTGGACACCTTTGGCCTGCTATTTGATTTCAATGTTATTTATATTACAGCGTACTGATTGAGTGCTGAACATGACAACAGGAGTGGAATGAGGGCTGTGTAGTCATTTGGGACTCAGATATTTACCCAACAAATCAATCATATCCACACACAAAGCAAACTGAGCCTTGATAGACACATCAAAGCAGCGTTGTTGTCAGCTTTATAAATTCCCTCTATTCATAACCTATTTTCCAGAAAGCATGTACTGTAACCTTTTGAAAGCACAACTTGTGTAATCGGCTCTTATTTCATCTAACATGAGTCTGACAGTGCCTCGGAATACACAAACAAGCCTGTGAAAAATGGCAGATGAAGGGTGTGCAGAGATGCTGCTATTTGTATCTTGATTTGTACAAACAACAGTATCATTTGTACATTTGTTTTTGGGTGTGGTTTAGACAGCGTTGTTAAAAATGCCAGGAATTCCAGTTTCCTTGTCTCTTAAAAATCATTCCCATTATTTTAGTAGTGAAGCAATAACCTTGTGGATGTGTTTGAATTTGCCCTCTAGCTGGGTCTTATCATTGGGAACTGCCTTATTCACAGATCCATCCGAATTAGTGTGGGCTTCTCATATTAAAGAGCCAAGCTAATGTCTTCTCACTACTTCATCTTCATTCAAGGATTGGTCAGTCCAGACATTTTCTCCATGGTTAGGTGACATTATGGCGCTTCATTTACACCATTGGAGCATTTCTGACCAGCCTTGATGCAAACCAGTTGTTCGAATAAAATGTTGTTATTGTACATTGTACATATATTGTATTGTATGTTTTGACACTGCTCTGTTTGAAACTAATCATTGAAACCCAGAGATGGCTAGCTTCATAACAATCGGACAACCTCTATTAAACCACAGATATGTATGTTTTGAACCATAACTTCTTTCATATCTACATGTTTAATGTAACACGAGTAAAACACGGAACAAATCATTCTTAATTAGGTTTTAGTGGCCCTAGAAATAACTCCTAATCCTAATAAGAGCTACTGTACTACAGTACAAATACATACACTAATATGCAACTAATTGATGGTTAACATGTGCACTTTTTTCTAAAGTGTGACTATATTTTGGTATGGGTAAACCAATTCTCATTCTATTCTTACTAATGATTCAAGAATCTACAACTTCACAGTTTACAAACAAAAGCCAAATCCCCAATTCCAAGAAGGGAAGCTAAAACAAGATAAAAAAAAAAACCTTCTATAAGGAGAAGATGACTTTGACAAGGACAAAGACAGTGCACCGGCGATTGTGCTGTTTTCTAAATCCTAATACAATTTTATTGGTGGTTAACAGACACAATAATCTTAGTTCACTTCTTCACTAAATTAAAAGCTCTCTGAAGGAAATGGGTCAATTACATATTTGTGACTGTGAAGTTGTTATAATTACATACATATTACATGTTATAATTACATACACTAAGGGTGCTTTCACACCTGTTAGTCCAGTACAGTGGTTTGATTGGACTCAGAAGTTGCTACAATGTTGCAATTCTCAACCAGTTCGGTCCACATTCACACCAGTGTTTTTGCTAACAAACCAACCACTATGATTGTTGTATATCCCCCCACTCATGTGGCGGCGCTGTTTACAAAATACTGTGTTTTGGGTGACATAAGTGAGAGCTGACTGGCACAGCATTTGTAGAGGGAAAAATCCAGCAGATGAAAATACCGGATTTAGCTTTGTTTCGGACTAATGAATGGTGCTATTTTACTTGTTTTTGTGGTGATTTATTATTATCATTTGTTTGTGCAAAAAGCACAAATACTGCTGTTGTTCCAGCATGGAAATCATATTCGGGTCGAAAACACTATGCGCTTCTTTTTGGCACGGAGAAGACGTACAGTATCCAAAGACTCTGACGTAGAGAAGTTTACTATCTTCTTGAAATGTATGTCACAGCTTACTACGGAAGCCTCCGTAGACCAAAAAGTGCTATATTACAGACAGCTGGGGCCAGGCAGCCGGGCAGCGCTCTCACCATCAGCGAACCGCACTGGAGTTCGGATGGAGGCGTATTGAACCGTACGGTTCTTTAGTCTGAACCAAAACAAACTGGTCCTGTTTGACATTAGCCCAAACAAACCGAACTTGCAGGTGTTCCGGACTCCGGTCCGCTTTAAGCCGATTAAATGCTGTAGGTGTGAAAGCACCCTAAATGGAAAGTATTTGGCCACATGACTGTTTCATCCACAGGAACTTTGACATTTTTCCAAATCCACAAGAATCGTTATCTACTAACGCCATGCCACTTTTTAGAAAATGAGCAAAATAGAATATATTATACTTTATTTATCCATTTATGGGAAATTTGTAAATAGTCAATATAATCAGACCTATACACGATTGACAATATAATCAACTAATCAAAATGAATAAATCAATAAACAAAAATCTTAAATAATCAAGAAAAAATGAAAAAGTCAGATGCAGATGAACCATGTTCATTTAGTATATTTTACGTTTTAAGATATGACACAGTTTCATCTTCCCCTCCTAACTGAGCTAATTCATTGTCCCCAACTCTGTCCTATTTTCTTTTTTATTTTTTATGTTTCTTGATTATTTTGTGTATTTTCTGCTCTACTCCGAAACACAGTTCTTTTGGATTTGCAAGGAGCTGTTGATGCAGCAGCCAATACTTTAACCCAAATAATGAACATAAAGCATCCAAAATGGCCTTGTTTATTCTCAAGTGAAGTATATTTGATTAGGAGTCTGTGCAGGGATTTTTTGAAACTTTAATATGTCCTTTACGCCTCCATTTTGTCTGATTTCTGACTCCTGATGTCTGAGCAGCTGAGCTACAGTCTGTCTTTACCATCATTCTTTGGCACCATTATGTATAATGCAAATCTGGACCTTCAATTGGAATATATTTTCATTTACACATATCTGTGGTTTGCAGATATGTTCAGCGGTCACACTTCTTTTTTGTCCTTGCTGGTCAGTGTGGGATTATTTTCCAGTGATCTCCCTGAAGCTTGACAGCCCGACAGCATGAGGCCATGAGGCTGTAGCTCATACGAGTCCCACTCAACCATCATGACAGCTTCCTATTCCATCACATGTCACCATGTGCCTCTGCAGTCTTAACCCTTCATTTCAACATTAAAGAGTACAGCAGTTATTTCTTGAGGCCAGAGTCACCACTGTGGCAAAACCAGACCACCGCAAATGTCACAAAACAGGCTGTCCATTTGTAACAGTGACTATTAAGAACCCCACGTCTCTTTCACCAGGACTTTTAAACCTTTACCACCTAAAGAGATTTTAAGTATAGAATGAACAAAATGTGTAGAGACAAAAAAAAAAACTTGAATCCTATATGAACTACATTATGACATATGACACATATTCCAGGTTAAATCCCATTTTTATTTAGTTTATTTTTAGTAGTTTTTTTATTTGTTCAGTTTGTTCATGTACCTATTTGTTTAGTTCATTTTTGATCATTTTTTCTTATTCTGTTAATTTGTTTTATCATTTCCCTTTTTATTTTATTTGTTCTTTTCTGTTCATTTACATGATTATTTTATTTTTCATCATTTTTGTTTATTTTGGTATTTTTTAGCATTTTCCTTTTATGTGTTTTTTTCAGATTTGTGGATTATTTTGTTCAATATTTTGCTTATATTTTTATTCATTTCTTGTTACTTTCTATATTTTGTTGATTACTCTCTTCATTTGTTGTTCATTTTTTATCATTTTATTAAAAAAAAGTACCGGGTGCTGTTTATTTCCTCTTCAATGTTATCTTACCATTAACACATTGGAATCAAAAGTGCAAACATGTCGGTTAATGTTCCTTGGTCAGTTCACGTCCCTGGAAATCCAAGTGTGTTCTTTTATTTTAGCAATAAAGCCTGTATCTCACCAGTATTCAAAGCCAGGACTGAAATTGGCATCGCTTAAATCTTTAGATGACACTTGGATGAAGAGCAACTCACCATTTTTTTGCTCAACTACAAAGACATTTGCTGTAACACTGTGCCAGGAGCAAAAAGTGGTGCTTGTGTTTTATGAGCAACTTAAAAAAAACAGGTCGGTGTCAGGAAATATTAACCTATCACATTTATGTGGGCTCGTCTCATTTGGTCATTCCCAAAAAAGTCAGTAATTAACCTTTGCTGCAAGAGTTCTGGTAAACAAATATGGAGAAGTAGTTTCTAAACTGTCCCTGTTGTATCCGTTTGAAAAGAAAAATTATAATTCAGGCTAGTGCAGCTCGGAACATTCAGCACAATTATTTGTAAGATTCTGATGGTTTCACTGTATATCATTTATTAGGGCTGCCACTGAAATAATCAGTAATTTGACACGTATGTCTGGAAAGTGAGATCACCAGAACACAGCATGGCAAGTGGAATTGTGTTTTCCTGTCATCAGGATGGTAAGAAGCCACTGAGAGATGCTAATGTGGAATATTTATAACCCTCTGACATGTGGGAAGGACATAGCAATGGTGGGTTACTGAGTGGTTAAACTCATGAGAGACACTGTGTTTTGTATTGTCAGCATGTTTGACTCCAAAGGACGTACATAGTCTTTTATGTGCTATGGTTTTGATTTGGCATACCGAGGACTCCCCATATTGTGACCTTGACCTTTTTCTTGAACATCACAGGGGAATAGGACATTTTCAACTTTACTTCAAAGCTAGAAATGTAAGTAGGTCAAAGTGCAAAAATTTCATACCCAACTGATCTTCGAGGTCCAAATTAACGTCATGTGATGATGAGTGACAATCTATCACAGTAAACTTTGGTGTTTGTGGCTATAGCAGTTTTGGTACTATAGGTCAGAACAGGATTTTTCAATAATTAATGCTGTGACCTAATTAATATAAAAATTAGGTAGTGGTTGCCATAGTAACCTTTCCTCCTACCCGGACTACCCATGTGCCAAGTTTGGTTAGTTTGTGCCCAGGGACTTTGGAAATACAGAGCTGAATGTTTGCGCAGACACAAGTACCAAAAGAAGAACCACCAGATCCATCCTGGGATCCTGTAATAATGTGCGTAGGAGTGCACATGATGGCATCCATTGCACACACACGAAAAGGGTGTGGTCAACAGAAGCTCATTTGCATTTAAAACAAGGACAGTTGAACAGCCCGTTGGAGACAGGGCTGAGTATGTAGACACGGTAGAATGAAGGATCTCTGTGCTTTTTTTGTGTGAGTTAAATTAACTTGTTAAGAGTTTGCAGAATGTCTTCTTTAATTGCATAGAGATTAATGAGCTGTTCTGGAGCCGACTTGCTTATGTAGTTTTAGCATCCACTACAATGTTTATAATGGGTAAATCTGATTTGACAGCCCTACTAATGTAACACAGTATCCAAACATAGTTAAAAGGTTAACCCCTTTATGCATGAATCATTAATACATTTTTATATGTTATTCTTTCATATGACATTTACAGGATTGTGCTACTTCCAATATTTAAAATTCATTGGTTCATTTTCTTGATTGGATTGTTCATTTTTCTTTCAATTTTGTTCACTTTTATTCATTTTCCTCACTTTTTTTTTACCTTTTGCTTCCTATGTTGCTCATTATTTTGTTCATTTCAAGCAAAAATACTGGCATTTTGCCTTAATTTTGTAAGTACTCTCATGACCCCCTGTCTGTCTTTTCTGTTTGCCTTTATAGGGTAGTGTAGTAAACACCATGCATGAAAGTGTTAAGTGTTACATTTACTGTCTACTGTATGATGGTATATAAAACCTTCATACTGTGTACAAAATTATGACAAATGAATCACTATACACCCATCAGACTTCAATGTTGCCACTCATCATTTCTGCCAACCATAGCTATGTATAACCTAAAGCAATATGCATTTAATTACATTTCCAGATACATGCTATATATTTCAACAAATGCCCATGCACTTCGGTCTCAAAAACTTCTGAAAATTTTACCAGATATTCTTTACTCATCCAGTCGGCGAAATATAAAACTGTATTGCATTTGGATAGGGACTTTTTGTGATACTGCCACTTAAATGAGGGTGTATGTGTCAATTTTGGCAGGCCTTAATTTTTGTCTAATTTCAAATGCCAGTATCTCAAGAACTACATGGGGAACTGAATTTTTCATCATGATAAACCTTTTACCTGCTGTCTGAGATTATACCAAAAGATTTGTTACATATCAAAACTGGTAGGCATACCAGCCCTTCAAAAATTGCAAAAATAACATTTGGGTCACACGCTCAACCATGTTTAGGCATTTTGAAACAATATTTGCATGTGCGCCAAGCTTTTAACCTTCGTCTAGTGTTGAGATGTCTAGATGTGGGTAACAACACAGAGGTGCTGGGGTTCTCTTCACAGAAGTGATCTTGAAGTCTAGTACAAACATTTATTGAATTGGAGTATTGAGGAGATAAAATCCCTGTCTGCCTCTGAAAAGTGACTTATCTTTGTTTTGTCTTCGGATCCCTCATGGCCTTGGAACAGGCTGTGTGTAATCTCCCTGTGGGAGCAGACTCTCCTCGAAGAATGTGCTGCTATCATCACCTCCCCCGCTTTCATAAAACATACTGGTTAAAAGCTTGATGAACTTTCTGAAGGACATGTTGCCACCAGGGTGACACATCATAGCACTTACCATCTGACAAGTGCACTGGGAGAGGAGGCTTGATGCTTGACTGTGTTGAGGTGAACTTTCTATGGACACGTGGCCATGATAACCACCATGGAATTTTAAGATCTGGACAATTTGCATTGAGGAAGGATTCTTGACTTTCTATTAGAACTGATAACACACAATGCATCCACTGATCAAATGCACATTCTACATACGTACACACCCCAACTCTCTCTGACCTTGTTTTGTTAATGTGTAGGAACCATCTGCTAAATGTGCAATAAGAGGGTTTTTTTTTCTATGTGTCCATAATTTTGCTCACCTTTTGAGCCCAATTCTGGAAACTGTGCTTTTTTCTCTCTCTTCCT
>JAQQAE010003690.1:0-19819 GCA_029823295.1 Pseudamia nigra | reverse complement strand
TATTAATTTTCTTGATTATTTTGTTTGTTTTTCATTGTGGCTCAGTTATTGTTATATTTATTTATTTTGGTCATTATCGGGATTTCATTGATTTTGTGAATTTTTATTAATTTTCTTGATTATTTTGTTCATTTTTTTCATTTTCAGGATTTTTTTTGTTCATTTGGAGGATTTTTTATTTTCTTGTTTATTTTGTTCATTTTTTTGTCATTTTCAGGATTTTTTTTGTTTATTTGGAGCACTCTATTTTCTTCATTATTTTGTTCTTTTTGCTTCATTTTATTCCTCATATTTTTCATTTTTGTTTATCAGGAGCTTTGTTGATTTTATGGATATTTTGTGAACTTTGTTGATTATTGTTATATTTTGTTTGTATTACTTTGTGTTCTGAATTTGACAGCAGTGATGAAAATACGTTCACTAAGCTTCTATAAAGAAAAAAAAATCAAAACAAAAAATATGGCCTGGTTTGAATTTGAAGCGGGTTGTGATGTGACGACCACTGCATAATATGGGTCACAAGGCAACACCAGTTGAGAACCAGTTGGAAGTTAAAGAGACTGTCACATAAATCAGATGCGATTAAACTAAACATTAAATCAACAATAATTCCACTTTTACTTATTTAAGTCCATTCAGGGGTTAAATGGCAGAAAAACAGACATACATATATGTGTTGAGTGAAGACATGACTTTGCTTACAGCTAGATGCAATTTACATCTGTAAAAAGCACCAGATTTGTTAAAAATAAAGCTTTTAAAATCAATAAATATATAATTAATTTATCTATTAATGAAGTTACTGTCTCCAGATATGAAGTCCAGAGACCCAACCTCAAAAGGGATCTTGCAGAATCAAACATCAGCACTTCTTAATTGTATTTGTTTGAACTTTCACTCAATGCGTCAAGATTTCTCCTTTAAGATTTGCTTGGAAACTAAGAAATTCAGGGTATGTAGGGATGAAATTGGATAAAAGTCAGTCTTCAAAGGTACATTTTTAAAAGAATCAACCAATGAGCGGCTACAAACGTAAAGATCCACAAGTGGTTCTAGTCCAGTTTATTCAGAACGGCTCAAATTCTTCAGTTATAAAGTAAAATCACACCCACCAGGTTCATCTCCAACCATCAGAGTGAGTCAGAAGCCATCTAAACACTACCCCGTTCACCGAGGTATGAAAGAGATGCCTTCAAGGACTCAGAAGACCCACAGCGACAGGAAGTGACATTAGCACCGACAGTAGCCACGGTGCGGATTTGAACATGACGCTAATCGCAGAGCAGATCGGAAGGATCCCTGGAACAGAGCAGAGCGTAAAATTCACTGCTGAAAACATCATAGATGCAAGAACACAAAAATGTGAAACATACAAAGACAAATATTGAGTAAAAGATAAAAAAGGGCGATCAGGCAATTTTTAATATACATTTTTGGGAACTTCTTAATGACTAATGTGTGGATTTTTATTAAAATAATCAGAGATATTAAAGAAAAGGTGGCCATACGGTGGTGCAACGGATAGCACAAGTGCCTCACTGCTAGAAGGTTTTGTGGGTGTGAACACAACGCTGGCTGGCGGAGTCTGCATGTTTTCCCCCGGTTAGGGTCACTACATGCCCATAAGTGTCTGTGAGTGAGAATGGTCGCTTGTCTCTATACATCAGCCCTGTGATGAACATGGAGCTCACCTGGGATGTACCCTGCCTTTATCCTAAACCAGCTGGGATATGCTCCAGCACCTTCCCCAAACCTCACAAGGATTAAGGGGTATAAAATAAATGACTGAATGAATATTTAAGAAAACCGTTTCTATGAATATCACCAAATTGGTGGTGATCCAAGCAAAAACCAGGATTTAATGGATTCAAATATATTTTCATAGAGAGCCTTTTACTCTGTTGAGTAACAAACAGGGTTACAGACCTGCACCTGCCACCAAAGTGTAGCTGATATAATGGGAATTCTGTCATGTGTCAACAGTTTCACATATCTTTGATAGTTTTAGAACTTTAAATATTGTGGTGCAGATCCAGAACTGTTGCAATCGTACATTATGTTGGTTTATTTGCTAGCAGGATCACCCCCCCACACACACACACACACATACAAACACTACCAACCTGATTCCAATAAAAATCTGTGGAGAAATTTGTTGTTTACATTTATGTTTTAGCCTTGTTATATTGAATCTGTTCTTACTTTTTCTTGTATCAGTTGGTGTGGCACACTTTCACCAAAAACAGGAACTGTTTAAAGGAAATTGTGAAAGTGTGTAGCAAGATCAAATCTTAATGACCTCCCCCACCTTTTTAAAGACAGAGCCTTGAACAAGGCCCAAAAAATTCTGATTGATTCCACCCTCTATTTTTGGAGTATGTTCCACCCCCATCTGCTAACAGATGTAATCTGCCAAGATACAGAACAAATACAGTGCTGTGAAAAAGTGCTTTCCCCCTTCCTGATTTCTTACTTTTTTGTACATTTATTACACTTAAATGTTTCAGATCATCAAACAAATTTAAATAATAAATTTAAGAAAACACAAGTAAACACAACATGTAATTTTTAAATGAAGGTTTTTATTTTTAAGGGGGAAAAAATCCAAACCTACAGTACATGCCCCAAATTTTTGGAAGTTGTGTTTCCCGTTATATCTGGTGTAAAAGTAACACAGCATTTCAGAGAAAGAACATCACACCAAGAGTAAAATATGGTGGTGGTAGTGTGAAGGTCTAGGGCTGTATTGCAACTTCCGGACCCGGAGGACTTGATGTAGTAAATGGAACCATGAATTCTGATGTCTACCAAAAAATCCTCGTCCGGCCATCTGTTCGTCACCTCAAGCTGAAGCACACTTGGGTTCTGCAGCAGGGCAATAATCCACAACACACCAGCAAGTCCACCTCTGAATGGCTTAAGAAAAAGAAAATGAAGACTTTGGAGTCCTGACCTGAATCCATTGAGATGCTGTGGCATGACCTTAAAAAGGCAGTTCATGCTCGAAAATCCTCTAGTGTGGCTGAATTACAATGATTCTGCAAAGATGAGTGGGACAAACTTCCTCCACCGTGTTGTAAATGTTGTTAGGTTTAAAGGGTAAGAATTCATTCATTTTACAGCTTACTTACATTTAACTGCATGTTGTGTTTACTTGTGTTTTCTTAAATTGATTATTTAAATTTGTTTGATGACCTGAAACATTTGTGACAAATATACAAAAAAGTCAGAAATAAGGAAGGGGGCAAACACCATTTCACAGCACTGTAGATGCAACAAATCCTTTGCTCCTGCTGCAATTGTTTTTTTTTAAATAATTCTCTGTGATTTTATTATAGCTCATTTATTCAATTATTACTATTATTGTTAAACATATTTTGACTGTTTTAGTGTTCATGTTGTGTGATTTTGTTTTGTTTTTAATTGTTTATTCTTGATTGAATATTTGTGAGATATTCTGCTGGCCACAGAACAATTTCAAATGAATTGAATTGAAATGAAATGAACTGAATCCATTTCATTTCATTTCAATTTGAAATGAATTCAGCTGACCAAATTTGACATGAAATGAATTGAACTCAGAGGTACAGCAGGTACAGAGGTAAAGGGGCAATCACTTTGTTAATATTGAGAGATTTCAGCTGTTTTTTTCTTTTTTCACTTTTGTCAGCTTCTAAGCAATTAATGCATATATGTTGATGAAAAAATGTACAGATATTTAGGAGAAAAGCATCTATGAACAGATCCAATTTGGTGCAGATCCAAATCAAAATCCAGATTTAGCAGGAATCGATATCTTTTCATGGGTTGCGCAGGAGCAAATACTGTATCACCTACTGTAACACCTAATAGCATCTAACACCAAAGCTGATGTAATGGAGAGTGAATGAATGGTTTTAGAGTGTCTATGATATTTTTAAAGTTTATTCAGATATCTGCAGATCCAGATCTGTTGGAAAAGTGCATTATGAATCTTGGTGGTGGTCTATGCTCCACTTTCAGTCTCTAAAATGTATTTAAATTTATTTTGTGACAGACAATTTTAACATTCTGTGTATTGCAAAATGCCTACGTAGTTGGCTCGACTTGACCTTTCAATTCCAAAGGGCTGGGAGAGAAGAGCTGAGTTTTTGTGTATATACAATATCTAGCATGCCATTGAAACTTAGGTCCACTCTAAACTAGTCAACAATAAACCACAACCTATCTGTTGGTAAGAACCATGACATGAACATTGGTGTGGCAAGCGTAAAAGAGGAAGTGTTTTCTCTGTCCTTTCAAGCGCTCCTCTTAAAGACTTTTGTGTATCTACAAGATTTTTCTATGCATTCCTTGAAGAAAATCTGACTTCGAAGAATCCTCTCTGAGCTTTTTGACGCACCCTTCTTCCCGACATTTTCACATGAAATCCATCCACTTTATCATGATAACGAGGTTGGCCCAGCTCTACCACTGTGGCAGGTTGTACTCACTGTGATGTACGGCCATGCTGTTCTCCTTCCAGCTGTTGCCCTGGTAAACCCTGCAGGTGTAGGTCTTGGGGGTCTCGTCGGCCAGCGGGGCCCAGGTGAGGCGGCACAGAGTGGGCGTGACCAGGCTGACGTTACTCCTCCTGCGGTCCTCGGTGGACACGTAGATGACGGCATTGGGGAAGGTGCTGCCCACCAGCCGGCTGTCTTGCCGATACTCACAGTAGGGCCCGGGAATCTGGTAGGTGGGCGGAAACTCACAGTCCACCCGCACGTTTCGCTCCAGATACGTTAAACATGGAAACATCTGAGGCCCACGAGGAGTGAAGAGAAATGAAGACACGGAACTCACTAGAAAGAGATGCAAAGCACAGAAAGAGAGTAAACAAAAATATAAAAGCAACACCTTTACTGAACTGAATGAAAGAGTGTAAAATGACACAAATACAAATGTAAGGCGTGTAGCTCTCAAATTAGCTTCAGAAAATCTATGCTGATGAGTACTTAACCTATGCTAAGATAATCCATCCATGTATGATACTGATTGAAGAGCTTGTCACTATAAAATGTGCAGTTCCCTCATGCAACGCAATGAAACACAGATGCCATTCAATCAAGAAAACAAACCAAACTGAGAAAGAAGAACCAAGATCATGTCCAAACTGAACAAAATAGTCAACAAAATGAAAACAAAAATCCCCAGAATGAACAAAAATGAGGAAAATAATAAAAGATACCAAAAATTGAGTTAATAATAGCAAGGAATGAACAAATAGTGTATAAAATAATCCAGTAAGGAAGACAAATGAAACAAAAACAGCAATAAAGCAGCATTTTAAGACCCAATGAGTTACATATCATCTTAATTTACCACCTCTTGTATTAAAGTTTTACTATTACTGAAGGGGACAGATCCCCCATCACTCCTGAAATCTACATCTCCACATTCCTCATGAAACGGATGATAAAGAGCAGCAGAAGACTGGGTAGTATTATATACATCATGCCGGTGTGAAAAGGAGTTGTACGTACTGTGAGTCTGAGTTTGATGAGTTATGATGATTCTACCAAACAGCAGGCAGGCTGTGGCAAACAGGTGCAGCTCCATGGCCATGCGTATCAATCGATCAGATCAATAACATCCACGCAGCCCTGCGACCTGTGAGGTTAACATAAGCCGTCAGAAAGTTGCATCAAAATGTCTACAATCTACTGAACAGAGACAAAATGCAAACAGGCACACGGTGGAACACATACTACAGTGTGTCTGTCAGTGGCAAAGGGACGATGGGCCTGGATGGAGACAAAATGAAATACTGATAATGATAACGATTGTATTTTTCTAATTAAAAAATATTGTCACATCCTATTGTTTTTCTCCAGGTAGTTTTTTTTTACATAAACCAAATACAGTAAACACTAAATTATGTAGCAAAAAGAAGAGAAATCAACAAAATAAAGGGAAAAAATTAAGTTATCAAGAAAATGACTAAATACTCACAAATGAACAAAATATGAATAATCAAGAAAATGCACAAATATCCAGAACAAATTCATGAAAAAAGAAATACAAATAAAATGCAAATGAAAATAATCAAGAAAATACTAACTATCATACCATACCAACTTTAAACTCCAGTAGGCCAAAAAGCTGCACACTGGACAACACAAGCAAACCAAACAGAAAACAAACAGAATCAGCTTCATTCGCCAAGTAGGTAAACACATACAAGGAATTGTTTGCTTGTCTCTCTAGAAGAAAAGTAATAAGTGATAAAATACAGAAAATATAAAAGACAGAGAACATGATTTAAAAATAATAAACAGCAATAAAACAAGTAAAAACAGTAGAACATAAATGAACAAAATATCCACAAAGATAACATCCCATGAAATGTGGGAAAGGCAGGTCCGGACTGATTATAACCACTGACACGAAATACCTCAAAGTGATCAAATGATCATAGGTTAAGTACAGTATTATTATATGAATGAATGGGTTATTCAGCCATCACATATAGAACCCGCTTTCCAAAAGAGAACGGTTGCTATGTAAAATATCAGCAGACTGTGATGCTTTGCAAAACATTAAACCTCTATATTCAATTTAAAATAACTCAAAGATGATATGTCAGATGTTGAAACTGAGAAAGTTCTATATTTCTATTTTTCATATGCTCATTTCCAAAAGTTTAGTCATTTTCAAGAAAAGACAGAAAAATCGGTGGAATGTTTAAAAAACAACTCACAATCAATGAGGATAACTGGCAGTGGATTAGTATCATGAACCGCAGTTAAAAGGTCAGACCAGAGAGGATGAGTCGTTCTGAGGAAAAGATGGTGATGGGTTCGCCACTCTGTGAAATACTACAAATAATTTTGGGATTTCATATTCTACAGTTCAGGGACAATAATGAAAACCGGTAATGAATGAGTGAGATCTTGAGGCCCTCAAACTGCAGTGCATTAAAAACACAGATAATTCTCTGGTGGACATCAGTGCATGGGCTCAGGAACACTTCTAGAAATCATGTGAACACAGATCATCATTGCATCCACAAATGACTGTTGAAATTCTACCATACAAAGAGGAGCCCCTACTTAAAGCACAGGCAGAAACACAGCTGCCTTCTCTGGACCTGAGCTTGTTTAAAATTAAAGACTGAGATTAAGTCGAAAACTGCCCTGTGGTCTGATGAGTCAAAATTTGGGATTTTTTTTTTTGGAAATTATGGATGCCATGTACTACACGTGTTATCAGCACTCAGTTCAAAATGCAGCCTTGATGGATAACCTGCACATTTGTGAAGGCAACATTATCACTGAACAGTATACACAGGATTTGGAGCAACATACGCTGGCAAGTAGGCTTTTTCATAGAAGGCCTTGTTAAACATTGAGACACTGCCAAACCGTGTTCTGCATGTATTCCAACAGCATGGCTCTGCTACACTGTTATACCTGCAGCCTTGTGCCACTCAATCAAACATGAAGAACGACAAAAGAGACCCTTAAAGGCTGCACAGCTGATATCCTCCATCCCACATTAAGGAGGGACACTTTCAAAAGCAGCTGGTCTCTTCGGTTCCCAAACCCTGACAGACTGTTGTTTAAAGACGAGGTGATGTAACAGACTGGAATGACCCTGACTCAACTTTTTTGATGTGTTGTTTGCATCTAAATCACAAGGAGCATCACCTCTCTCAGTTGACACATTTGATACGTTATATTTGCGCTATTTTTCATGAAATGTGGAGTTTTAACCTTTTGCAAATCATCATATCTGCTTCTACTGTACTTACATTCAACAACGCGACGAGTTGCACAGCAAGCCATGAAAAAGGCAGCAGTATAACCATGATAGAACACTGTGAGTTATATAGTGACTAGGCTCAAGCAGAAGCATCATGCTGATCCCAGCCTACATTCTTAGCAATTGAAGCTGTGCTCCAAGCAATAAGACAAAAAACAAAGCAGACCAAGTCATTCACACCCTCCAACTGCACTGATCGGACACTGCAGAAGACAAAATTATCATCCAAATATGATAACTGTCGTACCTCGGCCAACACTGCACTGCTCTGTTGTGTTGTTCTGCAGTCCAATGCAGCCTGCAGATGACTACGCCCATGCAGTGACTTTGTACTGCAGCAAACTGCCTACGTACATTTTTCTCCTTCACTGCAGGTGAGGTGAATGAGCCAGACAGCAGCTGCAAACAGACCGCACAACCGACCGCCACAACGGCACATCTGTATGACAATCAGCTCTGCCTGCGCGTTGGATCTGGAGCCTGTGAGGAGTTCTGAGAGCACACAGCGGGTCTTACCTGTGCGGACGTGGTCCCCGAGTGGAGCTGTCCTGCGTGGTGCGGGTCCGCAGAGCGCGATCAGCAGCGCAGCAGCGCTGTCGGGTTGAGATGCGCGTCCTGACTCCTACATGCCCACATGTCCTCACATCCCCTCAAGCAGCCATGTGTGAAGAGGAGACTGGATTCAATCACACCACACTCACAACTAGAGCTGTTTTAAAGAGGCTTCATTTGAGGGCAGCCTTATGTCAGACATCCTCCTGGAAATGTTCCTCATTTTCTGCTGACTTGTCGATGCGTTGTTTTTTCTGCATGTTCAGGAAGGAAAGACACAACACACATCTAGACAGTGAACCAAAAGGGACAAGAATATCCGCAAAAATTACCCCCCTCCCCCAAACAAAACAGAAATGCTGCACAAAATGAACAGAAATGCTGAACAGAATGAACAAAATTACCTTATGAAAATTTAGGAATGATGAACAAAATTGAACAAGATTTTCCGCAAAAGACACAGAAATAGTGAACAAAAATGAACAAAATTATCCGCAAAAAATAGACACAGTGAACAACAATGAAAAAGATTACCTGCAAAACATAAAAAATAGATATGGTGGACAAAAATGAACAAGATTATCCACAAAAACAGAAGTCAACCAAATAATTCAGCAAATGAACGAAAATGAACGAAATTATCTGCTAAAAAAATAATTCAAAATAATCAAGAAAATGAACAAACATGAGTGAAATGAGCAACAAACTAAGAAAAAAATTAAACAAAACTTTGAAGAATTCACTAAAAACTGACACAATGCACACATATGTTTACTGTAAGTTAATTCACATACAGTAGCATGAAACATTCTGTTGTATTTTCTCCTTAAATGTGTTGTAAAATGTATAAAAACGAAGTTAAAATTATCTCGTTGATTCAGTGTGGGATTCACAACAATCATTCAAAGTTGACAAAAGAAGCACAAAAAAGAGAAAAAAATTAAATATGATCTTTTTCTTGCCCTGATGATTATTCCATTCATTTTCATTTTTGTTCTCATATTTCTTATTATTTCCTGCATTGTGTTCATTTTCTTCAACATTTGATTCATATTTCTCACAGTATTTGCCACAGATTTCCTTTTGCAGACATGTAATTCAGTTTCATGGTGCAAAACAACAGTTCCCTCTGCAGGACAACAACCAGAAGCACCATTACATGCAGAAAATTCAAATACAGAAATCAATGTTTTGGGGACATCTAGTGTAAGACCTTTGCAGAGGTGTCTCCACTTCAAGTTTGGTGAGGTGATCTATACAGCTGCCGTTATAAATGGATGGTGAATGCATATTTCCACTCACCTCAGCAACACAATCAAATTATTAAATGTGATCATGGCAACAGAGGATTTGTTTCCTGTCTATGTAAATTGCAACTTTAGAATAGAATAAACTTATTTATCCCTTTATGGGAAATTCATATAATCCAATGACATAAAAAAGTTCATCAGCGTATTGGCATCACAAACATGAACCAAATCTCAAAATACTGTGTGGGCTGACATGGCACAGTAGCAGCAGTACAAACAGACTCATCAAATGGATTATGCTAGTATTTGACACCTGGCATACATGATTTTCAACCTGGTCATTAATTAGAAGCTTGTAAGAGGTGATGACAATCCGGTGGTAGAAGAATGGGAATTACCACCAAAAATGTAATCATAATATTATTTTAAAATCAGGTGGTATTGATATGTATCATAATAAATGTCAAATCCTTATTTCACTCCAGTTTGGCATTTGGTCCTGAGTGAGAGTTGAAGAAACCAGAGAAATATTTCTGGTATTAATGTATTAGAAAGGAATGCAAGGGGGGAAATGGCCACTTCTGACCACAGGAACAGGACACAGAGAGTGCTGGTCAACAACACCTCCGACCTCTCCTTCACCTCCACTGGCTCTCCTCAAGGCTGTGTCCTCTCACCTCTGCCATCTGGATGAGTATGCGGATGATACAGTTCTCCTGTCTCTGCTCTCTGGCTCTTCACATCTCCACAAGTTTGTGGAGTGGTGTGACAATGCTTCACTGGAGCTTAATGTGGAGAAAACCAAGGAGATGTTGGTGACCTTCTCCAACAAGCAGAGAGAACTGGCAACAGCGGACATCAGCACAGTCCATGGGAAGACAGTGGAGATTGTGGAGGAGTACAGATATCTGGGTACCATTTTTGACAGCATACTAAAGTTCACTTCCAATACTGAGGTGATTCTGAGGAGGTGTCAGCAGTGGCAGTAGCTCTTGAGAAAACGCAACACTTTTGGAGTCAGTAAGAACATCCTGAGAACATTTTACCACTCCTTCATTGAGAGTGTAATAACATTCTCCACAACCTGCTGGTTCTCAGCCATCTTTACCCCCTGCCTCTGTGGACTTTACTCCTCTCTCCCATCATCCTGACCTCTTCCCCCACTCAACTCTCTCTTTACCTGTCAATGGACACAATACTCACAAAAAAGGGACATCGTACTAGCCATACTGCTACCTACCTCTTATAATTGCACTAGAATTTTTGCACCTTGTATATATTGCTAAACTGTTGCATGCTTTATTTATTATTCTTCTCATAGTTTTGCTGTGTTTGTACTACTGCTTTACATGCCTGCCTCAATTGCCCCTTGGGGACAAAAAAAGTACTTTGAATTTGAATTGAACTGAAAAAGCCAAACACTATGCAAAAGATCCAAAAGATTTAAAAATGACACAAAAGGTTCAAAAAGACAAAGATGACAGAAATTATGTAAAGAAACAATAACATTGTTCAGGATGCAAAAGGGCACAAAGGACAAACACAAAAACAACACAAAAAGACAAAATTATGTAAAAGATGCAAAAAAGTGAAAATATAACAAGTTCCCACTTCAAATATGTCACATTCTGCTGTTTTGTCAAAATGTTTTACATGCAACTTGATGCTTTTCGCATTCTTTGGCATGAGTCCTGAGCACAATAGGCATGTCATATCCATACACACAGAAGATGATACAGCCACCATGGGTACAAACATGCAGTTTTACAAAATTGGGGGTGGGGGCCATATGAGCACACGTGTGTCGAGTCCCCAGGCCCAAACTAACCAAACTTGGCACATGGGTAGTCAGGATAGGAGGAAGGGTTACTATGACAACCATCACCTAATTTGCATATTACTTACACACAGCATTAATAAATAGTAAAAATATATTTTGCCTTGTAGTGCCAAAACTACCACAAATAGAGGCACCAAAATTTAAAGATCAACAGGGTCTGAAATTATTGCACTTTAAACTACATTAAAATACATTTCTAGCTATGTAGTGAGGTTGAAAAATGTCATACACCGCCGGATTATTGACTATGATGATTCCAAATATGTCCTTTGAGGAAATAACCTTCAAGGAACGAGGTCTTGGTCAATTTCAAAACTGAACAGGGGATTTACTGTTTCACATCTCCTTTACTTTTTCACATAGGGCCAGGAACATATAAATAACTTTTTTTCAATTAATAACTGTGATCATCATTTAAAAATTGCATTTTGTAGTTACTTGGGTTATCTTTGTCTAATATTAAAATTTGTGTGATGATCTGAAATATTTAAATGTGACAAATCAGGAAAGAAATCAGGAAGGGGGCAAACACTGTATGCAGCGCATTACCACAGCATGCAACACACGACCCTGAGGCACAGATCCTCAGGGTCGTGATCCTCAGGGTCACATGGACACGCCAAAGAAAAGCCCTTCGATTCTGATGACATCCAGGGGTTTGTGGATATAACCAAATATACAAAAGTGACCTTTAAATCAGACGTTTGAAAGAAAAAAGAGGGGAAACTGATGTTCACATCAATGTGGAAAACAGGAGGATCTAAACTGAAGTTTTTGTGGAATATTCCTTTAACCCACTGACACCATTTGGGACTGTTTTTGACATTTCTTGCACATTTCAATCTTGATGGTCTGTTGTTTTAATGCTCATGGGTTGTAAATTCCCACATATTGATGCTTTTGACCAAAGCACAAATTTTCAACATCAGCTCTCATGACACACTTTAGATCATTGCTTACTACATTTTACATACGATTGTACATTTAAGAACCAAATTTGGCACACTGACTTGACCTGATGTCCTTGCTGTGTGTTTGCTGGTTCTGGACCGGTCCAGTGTCTGTGTTGTCTGCTGTTCTATCTCTACTCTTCTTTTGTCTCTCCTCTGTCCACTAACCCCAGCCGGTGGAGGCAGATGGCCGCCTACCCTGAGCCGCTGTTTCTTCTATCGATGGGGGAGAAGTTTTTCCTCCCCCCTGTCGCCTTTGGCTTGCTCTCGGTGGTTCTGATTCGAGGTCTCGGCCTCGAATTGTGAAGCGCCTAGAGATAATCGGCGGTTATGATTGGCGCTATACAAATAAAGATTGAATTGAATTGACTTCCATTTAAAGTTCATTTTTTGGATCTGCTTTAATTTAGGCATCATATACATAATGTGATCCATATAACTACCATCTCAATCTGAGCTTCTGGGTTGAAAATTGTTGAGAATTTACATATATAGTGCTTTTCTGGACACCCAAAGACGCTTTCCACTGATTCCAATATTCAGTCACTCCACAGGTCACACACTGCTGGTGCTGAGCCGCTACTGTCCTGGTGCAGACTAAAGGAAATGCGGTTGCCAATCTGCACCGACGGCTTCTGCGACCATAACCAAATATTCATTCACATACATACAAGGCAAGGTGGGTGAAGTGTCTTGCCCAAGGACACAATGACAGACTCGGATGGAGCAGGGTTCGAACCATTATCCCTGTTAGTGGACGAGCCACTCTACCTCTAGAGCAGCCTAATAACACAGCTTTAATAACTTCAACCCAAATAATCCACTTCTTTAGTTCTGGTCAGGAAAGAAGTCCGTAAAAGATTTGAACCTTTGAAAGTGGAAAAAAAAATGTTACATTATTAAATTTTTATACCACTTTTTAGAGCAGGGAACCGTTTTGAACACTAATGATACAAGGGTCGTATTTTTCCAAATGGTGTTAGTCGGCCGTGCAAGCGGCAGATCAGCAACTGTGTCTTTTCCAGGATGAAGGAGAAGCACTTGAATATTCTGTGCGTGTACCTGAAATCACCGGCGGACACAGAACCATTGAAGATCCTTCTAACTTTACCGATTTGCTGCCTTTTTTGTCCTCGGCTCCTTTTTTGTCATTCTTTTTGTGTGCATCAAAGGCGGCGGGCTCGATGACATACAGGCACTCCGTCCACTTCCCATACAGAGAGCACAGCTTCTTTTTACTGAGAAAACACACACACGGAATTAATACCACTCCGCACTGGCTCACAGTCTTTGCTCTGAAAAGAGATTTGTCAGACTTACAGGCTCAGAGAGCATCAATCATCACATTGCGCTGTTATGAGTGTTGGTTTTTTTTTTTTTTTTTTTTGCTTTATAATTCTTCCCAGAGTAATTTTCAGTGTGTTATATGTAGCTAAAAATCCCTGGGCGTCTGCATATCTAGCTTTCCACATTTAGTCTTGCATTGGTGCTGATTGTGGGTCATTGACAGGGTCTGAAACTAATTTTCCTCCATCTTTGAATAAACCATCTGCTCCCTTTCGGTTTGTATTATTTGGCCTGCTTCAGTCATCTTCCTTTTCCTCTGTGGCTTCCTTCAACTTCAGCTTTGCACCAAAGCCCAGAGATGATTCTGATGCAAATGAATAATTAATCGTGTGAACTACTGAGTCAAAATTTGCATTATGTGATGGCGTAATTGGTCCTAAAGTCACAGTTTAGTTGGAGACATATTCAATAGACTGACCCCAGACAACCTCAGTCCTGATTTATATCCCAGACATATTCAATAAGCATTTATACGCAACAATATGTGATCAAAACTAGAAAGGAATGACAATAGCAATATGACACAAGCTTAAACTCAAATTAAACTACACTGGAATAATTGGACAGTGATGAATAATACAGCTTATGGTGTGATTATGTGGTGCAAATGGTGTAAACTCTACCTTTTATCCAGGATATAACCCTCCACCTTGTGCAGCTCTTTACCAAACAGGCCACATGGTTTAAAATTCAGACAGCACCTCTCGCCAGTTCTGAGGAGAAAACAGAAAGAAAGCTGCATGACTTCTTCCTCTGCGCCATCGGAGTCAAAACTATCAGCCTCCCTATGAATACTGCGTATCACTCTTTTCCAAACGTCTCCCATGCTTCTGACTCCAGTTCAGGGCACTTCTCCTGCTTTGTTTACATCAATAATTCTTCTTCTCAGATCTGAACTCACTTCTTGGTATGATGCTTTTACAATATTCTGAAGAAAATATTGGACAAATGTTCAATTTTAACTTCAGTTCACGCAACTGACATGGACTTTGACAGTTTGGTGCTCACAACGCCGGCCGGCACCGACGCCTGAGTGAACGCGGAAACTCGAGCTAAAAACGTGACGTAATTTAATGACATTTTACTTGTGGACTGGTTCATTTTCGGTTACCTGTGGTTGTAAATCTCCATGTTTCCATACTGCTCTATCCACAGCTGGCCCACGATGATGTTATGAACACAACACGTGGGGTTTGTCCACGTGTAGGACTCGTTAAATCTGAAAATCACAGACAAACACTCAGTTAAAGGTGAACAGTTATAAGAATGCAGAGCTGGAAGTACTCAAGTACATTTACTCCTTTATATGTGGTTGAGTATTTTTTCTACAACACATTTTACTCTGACTCAGTTACACTGGTGACGGAAATATAATGAGACACTGCAATGAATAGGAGTCATTCTTACACATCCAGATGAAGTGAACACAAATGAGCAAAAATAATGCACAAAACATTTAACAAAATGACATTTAGCAAAATAATCATTTAAATAATAATAAAATATGAAAATAATCAACACCATTTCAACAAAGTAAGTAAAGATAAGCAAGATAATCACCAAAATGTTCATAAAATGAACAAAAAAACTAGAAAACAAAATGTCAATGAAGTGAACCAAAATGAGCAAAAATACACCAAATATTTAGTAAAAGGAAATAATTTTAAAAAAATTAAAAAAATAGAGAAACATTATCGACAGAATAAGCTTAATAATCAACAATACATTAACAAAATTTAAAAAAACAACAACAATATATCAATTAAGGAGAAGATGAATGAAAAAAATGAACAAAATATTAACAGAATGACAGAAATAGAGAAGGCAATGTCAGCAGAGTGAACAGAAATGAGCAAAAACTATGAACAAAATATTTAATAAAAAGAAATAGTGCAAAAATAATCACCAAAATATTGATAAAATAGGAAAACAGATCAATTAAATAAGTGAAATTAAGCAAAAATAATCAACAAAATATTAACAAAATGAGCAAAACTGAAGAAAATACTTAATAATATGTGAACAAAATAAGGTAAGTGAAAAAGTCAACAATATATCAATAAAGTAGAAGTGTAAAAAAAAAATCAAAAACATTAACAGAATGACAAAAACAGACAACAAAATGCCAACAAATGAACAGAAATCAGCAAAAATAATGAACAAAATATTTAACAAAAAGAAATGTAGAATAAATAATCACCAAAATAGAAATATAATCAACATGCACTTATGTCTAGGAGGACTTCTCCTCTTACTGGAGACATTCTAACTATAAAGGAACTATACTTTTACTTTACTTTCTTTTTCTCCACAGGCTGCTCTATGAATGCATTATCTGCGATTTACCATAAACAGAACAAACATGTGTATTTTTGTTGTTGCTGGAGGCTTTTACTTTGGCAGCTCCAGTGTGATGATGCCTTTGGGTTCCGCTTCCACGCTCTTGCCCCAGAACTTGAGTTTGGGGTAGATGGATCCGTGAAACACAAAGTCCCGCTGGAGCCCCTCGGCGTGGAAGGCGCTGACTGGCGGGTGGTGGCTCACCTGCTCCGATATGATCCTGAAGCCCAGGTCGTCTCTGGGAACATCGCGTTTAGTCGCGTTACGTTTTCACGTGTTCCGTGAATGATGCGCACGTCTGCGCCACAAAAGGCAAAGCGCAGTAACACAGCGGACATTTCCTGAATCATTTTTATTACTTAGTTCATTTTGCTTCCACTTTTCGCCTCTGTATTGTATCCACTTTCCTCTGTATTGTTCACTTTTCCTTGATTTTCTTCAGATTTTTTAATGCATTTTCTTCATTTTCCTGCTCTGTCCACTTCTTATATTCTTTATTTTTGTTTGCTTTCTGAATTATTTTGTCAGCTTTGCTTCCTTTATGACTTTGTTCATTTTGTTTTCTTTTAAGAAGTTTCTTCATTATATTGATCATTTTGCTTCTTGCTGAGTTCATTTTTGTTGCTTTTTCTGATCATCTCCTTCATTTTTTCTAAGTCTGCTTATTATTTTATTCATTTTTGTTTGCTTTCTTCATTGTTTTGTCACCTTTGCTTCTTAGTATTTTTATTTTCTTAATTATGTTGTTAAATGTGCTTCTACTTTGACCTATTTTTCTTCACTTTGCCTTTAATATTGTTCATTTGTTTTGTGAGCGTTTTCTTGAATATTTGGTTCATTTTGGTCATTTGAATTCTACTCTTCCCCATTTTTCTTCAATTTGCTCTTAATTTTGTTCATTTTCTCCTGTGTTTTGTTCACTTTTCCTTGATTTTCTTCAGATTTTTTATCCATGTTTTCATTTTCCTGCTCTGTCCACTTCTTATATTCTTCATTTTTGTTTGGTTTCTGGATTATTTTGTCAGTTTTGCTTCTTAGTTTATTCATTTCTTATTACTTTGTTCATTTAGCTTTTTTTCAAGAAGTTTTTTCATTATTTTGATAATTTTGCTTCTTGCCAAGTTCATTGTTGTTTGTTCTTTCTGGTTATTTTCTTCATTTTTCTTCAGCCTGGTTATTATTTTATCAATTTCTGTTTGCTTTCTTATTTATTTCGTCAGCTTTGCTTCTTATTATTTTTATTTTCTTCTACTTCTACTTTTGCCTATTTTTTTTCACTTTGCCTTTAATTTTGTATATTTGTTTGTTATCGTTTTCTTGAATATTTGGTTCACTCCGGTCATTTTAATTCCTTTTGTTCATTTGCATTCTACTTTTCCAGATTTTTCAATTTAGTTTGCTGTTAATTTTGTTCATTTTCTTCCTAGTTGTGTTCATTTTTCTTTGTTTTTCTTCTGCTTTTGTGTTTTTTCACCATTTTCTTCTAATTTTGTTCATTTTCTTAGTTATCTGGTTCATTTCTCGTCATTGTTCTATGTTCAGTTTTGTTCATTTTCTTTTTTTTCTTAAAACGATTATTTTGTTAATTTTGCTTCTTGTTAAGGTCATTTTTCTTGATCATTTTCTTCTGTCTGCTTCTTATTTTCTTCATTTTTGTTTGCTTTCTTAATTATTTTTAAAGATTCACTCTTTAGTTTATTTTCTTCATTATTTTGTTTGCTTTGTTGCCCATTTTTATTCAATTTTCTTTTAATTTTGCTAATTTTCTTGTCTGTTTTATTAATTTTTCTTTTGATTTTGATCATATTTGAGCCACCTCCCTCTAATTTTGCTCATTTTAACAATGATCTGTTTAATTTTTCTTCCTTGTTATTCTTACCATGTTTTGCTCACGTATTTAAACTTTTTTCATTATTTTCATCTTTTCCAGTCAAAATATCGGGTGAACAAAGTCAAAGTCCCTTAATCTGACTGTTTTATGTCTGACGTTGGTTGAAACCTTTTCTTTAAAATGAAACATGACTGAGTGAAGACAGTTTTTACGTCACGGGGCCCTCGTCCAGTCTGAGCTCAGTTTGGACCAGATGCTGTGTTACTGCGCTGTGCTTCTGCAGGGCAGATGCTCCACGGTTCCACTCACCTGACCAGTTCGTAGGTTTCTCCCAGCAGGGGGTTAAAGGGTTTACCTGTCCGCTCCCACTGCGACGCCACCGCGGACACAGCAAAGGCAGCCACACACTACGAGCAGCAGACACACATACGAGTCATTCAGAGTTTAGAGCAGCACGATGTGCAAGTTCCACCTTAAAATCATGGAAATCTAAAGTGCCCAGTCAATAGTCCAAAGCCTGTGGCAGGGTAAATAATTTTAAACAGGTTTTAACTTTCTTAAATCTTAATTGCATTTCTAACACCATCTCAAATGTACAATGAAAAGCTCCCGCAGTGCACTTTAATGAATCACAACGACACAAACACAACAACCAACTTATATCACAGCCAATCAGCTTTCGTGATATTGGCGAGTGGCTTGTGACAGAAGAAGAATCGGCAAGTAAAAAACAAAAAAAAAAACCTGCCCACATATTCTGGACTGGCAGATTTTATCAAGAGAGACGTCATTTCCAAAGTGATGGAACCTTTCTTGCTCATGTGCAACTACCGGTGCTTTTATGACTGTCTCAAATTTCAAGCGTAATGATAATAAAAAGGTCTTAAGGTTGAGATTATTTACTGTGGTGAGAATGATTTCTGCGCGTCATTCCCTTTAATACTCATCAGTGTGAAGGTATTCTGTCTCCGTCATCATTAAATAAGACACCCAGGTTCACATGCTCTCATCCTGCCACCTGCCAGGTCTTTGACACCATTTAACTATGTCCGTTAAGAATAAATATAACTAAATACAGTGACGAATAGCTGACCGGTTCAGAGAAGTGTATGATTCTATATGTTGAATATGTTGACTTTTATGCAAAGGATCCAAAATCCCCAGTACCTGTCCTGGCACAGGAGCCTATAAATAGGTGAGTTAATGGTGGGACTGCTGTGATAAAACACAATTAAACATACCTAAAACATCCTTTATTTATTTATTTTTATTAGTAGTATTATTCTTTAAAACCATGTCGTTTTCAGGATGGCGGAGAACGGGGGAGGATAGGGATGTGCCACACATTTTCACGTTTTGCAGCACTGCGCTGAGCAGAAAACAGCGCCCTATGTTTCCAAAATCTTTCTGACGCTACATCAACCTGTAACTGGGTAAAAGTCCCTCCCACCGGGGGCCCCGTCTCAGTAACACTGTAACTTTACTGTTCGGGTGGGTGCACTGAAAAGACTACAACTGAGGGAACCCAGTCAGTCAATCACAGGGCATAACGTGTGGGCTGGCTGGTTAGAGTACACGTTTGCTAGCTAGTTTAGAGTGGATGTCATCAGAGCCACCGAAAAAAAACAAAACAAAAAGGATTATGGCTGAGGAAATGAGGAAAAGAAAATGAGAGTGCGATCGAGCAAGAGCCTGGACAAGAGTGAGTATTGGAGTGAATCACACTCGCTGGAAACAGGGAAAACGTACAGAGTGATGTTGATTTGTTGCTGTTGGAGTCTTCTTCTTTTCCTTTGGGCTGTTCCCTTCAGGGGTCACCACAGCAATTCATCTGCCTCCATCTCACCCTGTCCTCTGCATCTTCTTCTCTCACACCAACTACCTTCATGTTCTCCTTCACCACATCCATAAATCTCCTCTTTGGTCT
>JAQQAE010003689.1:0-19821 GCA_029823295.1 Pseudamia nigra | reverse complement strand
AGAGGTTCTGCAAAGAGGAATGGGCCAAACTGCCCACAGATAGGTGTGTCAAGCTTGTGGCATCATATTCAAAATGATATATAAAAACTTTTCACTGGTATAAGTTGCACCTGTGAGTCTTTTTTTCTACTTATGGTGATACAACACAAGCTTCAGGGATGACATTTGAATAAATACAAAATAATACAAAAGTGATTTTTTTTTTTTAATTGCCACTTATCGAGTTTTAAATTCCTTAAAGCGTTTTTCCCACTTTGCAACAGAGCCTCTTTTCTTAGGGCTGTTTTTTTTCCTCACCTGCTGTACTGTGTAGTTTGTCTCACTGCCATTTCTTGTGCCACTCACTGTCCCTGCTAGTTTTTGTATTATAGCAATGCCACTTTAGCCCTGGTAATTGGTAGTTAATAAACTGGTACTCCCACCAAAAAGCAAGTCATCTTGCACCGTTACCTACTCGGCTTTGAACAGACCTTTAAACATAAATAATTAACAGTATGGAACCATGCAGATTTTGCAGTATGTGATTTAAAATTTCAAATGTACCAATCATTACACCAATAAAGTGTTGCTCTGTAAAGCCTGTAATCAGGGAAAAGTAAAATGCAGCCTGCCCATCAGTCTGTCCATCTGTCGCTGTGGATTTACTCAGAAGTGCTGTTCGTCTGGGATGGAGGTGGGGACATAATCAGATGTGAGGGATGATGGATGCACCTCCGACTTGAAAGAGACATCGAAAACCGGACACACTTTGATGTTGAAGTGTAATTTGTATACATGACAGCGTCTTCACTTCCAAACCTGCAATGGAAGAAAACATTTTATTATTATTATTGCCACAATGCAGCTCACTGAAAGACACAAGGGCATGTACTACCAGTCAAAACACATCTTCTCCTTCAGTGTTTTCTTTTTAATTTAATTTTTTTATTAGATTGTCCAAATTAGACACATTTAGCGTTGATGACAGCTTTGTGCACGCATGGCATTCTCTCATCAGATTCATGAAAAATGCTTTTCCGTTTTAAATCACAGATGAGTTCATTTGTGACATTTCTTGTCTTTTTACTTGTGCTTTACACCATCAGTTGTCTTGTGCAGAGAGAGGATGGTGTTACAAATCTGGCTCAACGAATGCCTCAAGAGCCCAAACGTTCCACTGCGAAGGAATAACTGCTTAAATCTCCAAAGGAAGAATGTCGGTGGCAGATAACAGTAATGCATGTATGGATGAGCACACAAGACACTGACGGTCCAAAGCACATTACTACAATGGCAGAAAACATTTCTTCTTAAGGGGCCCTCGTCCTTAAGAAGTGAACATCGTTCCAAGTGATGCCTGTGAATGTAAATCATGATGTTTTTTGGTGAATTTGATCTTTAATTTTGTCCATTTTTGTTCGTTTTCTGTTCATCTCCCTGTTTTTATGGGTTGTTTGTTCCATTTTTGCACATTTTATTGCTTATGTTGTGGATGTTTACTTCATTGTCTTGAGTATTTTTCTCATTTTTAATTCATTACTTTGTTCAGTTTGTTGATCCCTGACATTCACAACTTTAAATATGACTGAACAAAACGAGCAGCTGTTGTTCATTTATCCTCATTTTGTACAGTGTGTTGCTTATTTTTTTTTTACACGTTTTGCTGCTAATTTTGTAGATTTTTGCTTGTTTACTTGATTATCTTACAAATTTTGTTGAATTTTATTCAATTTGGGGATTATTTAAATCATTCCCTTCATTTTTTGATCCTTTTTTAAAATTTATTTTAACCACTGGCCCCTGATGTTTTGAATGTCAAAACAATATGAGCAGCGTAAACATTTTTTGTTAAATGTTGTTCATTTCTGCTTATTTCATGCAACGCTATGTTTACTTTTGCACCTTTTGTCACACTTTTTGTTCATTTCCCTGCTTATTTCGCTCAGTTCAACATTTTCAGCAGGGTCCAGAGATGCTCATTGTTCAAACAATCCCTGCCTACACCCTTCTCTCACTCAAAACATCAGTGTCAGTGAGGAATCCGCAGATGTCAGTCGATGTGTAGTTTGCAGACTGAAGGTTCGGGTCTCCATAGCAGCTCCAACATCACAACAAAGCTTCCGTTGCTAGACTAACAGGCACCTCCTTGCTAAATACTCCTTCTAGCTCAGGTGCTGAATGTGCTGCGGGTCTGTTCGCCGGTATCCATGTAATCTCTTTAGAGCGGCGTCTCTCTTCATCGCCCTTGTCTCTGTGCTGACTGTGTAAAAGACGGAGAGACATTCAACTTTTCCACAGGTGTCAGGATGTTAGACATACTACACATACACTCGGGGAGGAGAAAACCACTCTGGCATGACTCGCACAGTCCTGTCAATTATGTTGTTTCTTGCTTAGGCGATGAGTGTAGAGCAACTGCCATTATCATATTATGTTTAATAGGGCAAATGGATAACTGCATCATCACGTTAATAGCAAACAGGGTGCCGAGGGTTTAACATTAACACAGTATGTGCAGCATTAGCTTGGCAAATGCTGCACGACTTGTGTTACAAGCACCAGTGCTACAAACAGATGCACAGGGACTTATACAATGCGGTTTCCAAAAAAGCTGAGTCACTGTGTCAAATGTAGGAACAGAATGGAATGATGCAAAATGTTAAAAACCCATATTTAACTGAAAGTAGCAAAGACAGTGTATGCAATGCTGATGCTGAGACATTCAACTAGTGTGCAGTGTGATGCCAACAACACTTTGCAAAAAAGTTGGGTCAGAGTCATGTTTACCATTCATTTGCATCGTTTTCTCATTCTCGCCTGATGCATTAATATGTCTGTATCTGCTCATCTGCACAGAAAATGTTTAAACTTTTAGCCAAATCTAATCTACTGGCTCCAGTATTGTATGTGATATTTCTATGACATTGATTGCTTTCTTGATTTCACTTGCTCTTTCCTGCTGCTGCACTTTTGCGGCACAGGCACAATGAGGAGAGAAGCTCAGAAAATGCACGGTGATCTGTCAAATATTAAAATCCAGCATGAAATAGTGGGAGGCTGTGAGGAACGATCTCTGGATGCAATCGCTTGTGAATGCCGGGGCAGCACGCACAGCTGCCCGTCGACTATGACTTGAGTCTGAAATAGATGCAGGCCTTAAAAGTTTCAAGCAAGCATAGGATGTGGAAAGCAATAAGTGAGAGGTGAACTCGTAAAACTGAGAAAGAATTTTGCAAAAGCGAGAGTGGATTTTAAATGTTTGCACTCTGTTAGAATTTTTCTGTTGACATGATAATAATTTTACTCCCCACAAAATTATTTAACCTCTTCAGTAATTTGTGCCTCATATTACAGACACTGAAATCACTCTATAAAAAATATAATGAATGAACTCCTGCCCCGAACACTAGTTTAGACTTTTGATGTGAGAGTTACCTAATCCTCATCTTTTACAACTCACCTTGAAAACAGAACAGTGTGATGCCAAAGATTTTCCATGGTTTGGTTCAGAAGATAGTGCTGGAATTTTCTAACGTGTCATTATAAAAACCCCATTGTCATTCAGTGAGATAATTTCAGAATCATCTTATCTGCTGTGTCTCCATTCAATTATGTTTTTAAGATTCTGTTTGTGTTACCAGTGTTAACCATCTGAAAGTCAAAAGGTAGTTTTCTTAACAACACTTTAAAATCATCTAAAGTAGTCAGATAAGTGTCAGTAGTGCTTTTGCAGAGTGATGTGCATGATTGAAAAGACACAAATTACTATCCTTATATGTGCTAGACTGTGTGTGTGTGTGTGTGTGTGTGTGTGTGGGTGTGTGTGTGTGTCGCTGCATGTATGACCACTTTGTCTGCAGCTTGATGCTTTTGTATGCCTCATCTGTAAAGCTTCAAACCTAAGATTATAACTACTGCACCCCGCTCTCCTGTCAGGGGCATTCAAACAAACCTCACCATTACCACCGATTACACTTGTATCGCACAAAGTCAGCCCACTCCTAACACACAAACACATGCACACTACCATCATAAGTCCAGCCCGGGCCGTTTCTCTTATTACTCTTCGACAGTTATCCTGCCCTCAACACCCCCCATCCTCCTATCATCCTCTGCCGCTGTTACAGATGGTTTCATTCCCCAACACATTAATAACGCATCATCCAGATGAATGAAGCTATATAATACTTAGCGTTGCCAATAATCCCATAGGTAAGAAGCTTAGCAGACAGCGCTGAAAGCGAGAGACAGACACAGACATAGACAGAGATGGAAAGACGAGGCCGGGGGGCTGAATTAGTGTAGTATCCATGTAGATATTTAGCACGGAGCTAAAACGATGCACCTACACAGAAGCACATACAGGTCTGGAAGAGACTATCACTATATGGAGGGGTTATGAGGCCAATTGCTTAACTCCCTTGCCTACCACTACTTCTAGGGTTATCTCTCTAAATAGATCTGTGGTAATTTATAAAAAGAGTCCGCAAACGTGTATGAATTGCATCATTGTAAAGGTATCATCATGCCCAGTTGTTGCTTTAGATTGTATTGTAAATTAATTGCAGGGATGATGTTTTTTCACAGTGGACAGTGTGACTTGTCTTGGCTGGAAAAACACAGATGACCTTAATAACATTAAAGATACTGTTAAAATCCATGTTCTGGGGGGTTTGAGGTTTAAATAAACAGTGATGTAAAATTCAAGCTCAGTAACGCACAACACGAGAAACAAACCATTTTGAATTTTTGTGGTTTGGGACATCACTCGTCCAATCAGTCAATTTAGGGCCTGTGTCCGCTGCAGCGCTCTTAGTATTACTGCTCAGCGTTTTATGTTTCTGCACAGGTCACTCATCTTTTGGCACACACTTCCTATGTGACTGGTTTACTGAGTGAATCTTGAAATGCCTTCAGCGCAGGGCAGAAAACAAAGAAAAAATGCTGTGTGCTATAGGTGTTTAAACACTAACAGCACTGAAAATGGTGAGTGTTACTGGCTTTGAATGGAAACAAGATACATCCAAAAATAAAAATGCTCTCTGTGGACACGGCGCCTTCGTCCTGCCCCTGTCATCCAGCAGAATTCTAAAATTTAAAATGCCACAAGTTATAGCTAGTCATATTTAAGACTAAGCCTTTTTTTGATATAGCACATTTTATACACAGGAGTAGCTCAATGTGATTTACATAAAAACAGAAAATTGTCAAAACAATTTAAGTTGGTGCATTAAAAATAAAATGAAGAATACAATAAAAACAAAGCACACAAACAGAGAGAAAGAAAACACAAGTTAGAAAAAAAATATATATATATATCTCATATATTTAAGGCAAAAGGAGCCCCAGCCCACAAGCAGCTGGTCAGTTTGAGTTACAGTTTTCTTTCAGAAAATTGTCCATGAAATGTGCACTATTCTGTGTTTTACAGCAACCTTTGGTCAGAATACGATCACAGGTTACCTTGAGAATGACCAGTCAGTGTTTTTTGATGAAAAGTGGGCAGGTACAACACCTCATAGTTTAGTCAGAGCTTGTGTGACAGAGTTGCAAAGGAGCCTTTAGAAAATCAAATCAACACATTTTGTCTTACCTGTGTCTGTTAAAGACCAACTGTAAGTGTTATAGATATGCAAGTTTTAAGATATGGGACTTTTAATGTCTTTTCACACATGCTTAGAACTAATAGGACATCCTGTACACGTGAGGTAGTGACAAGGGAGTCAGTTCAGAAAGGGTAACGCTCCACTGTTTGCATTTTAATACGCTGATTCTGTGGTAACTTGGATCTTTGGAGAGGATCATGCAGATTAACTGGAAAGTGTGACCTGATGAATCCCACCAGCTCTGATTGGATTTCAGGTTTTTTTTTTTTTTTTGCTGCTGCTACTGATTTTACTGCACACATGGCAACAGTTGTAGTGTATCTGTGGCATCTTCATTGTATCCCCCCACAGCATTCAGCATGGATAGACTTCTGCAGGGGATCATTAGACAGTATGGAGTGTGTTTGGCTCTTAACTGTAATGGTCACATCACACTGAAAAACACTTGACAGCCTTGTTGTCGGGGAAGCATATAGCAGATTGCCCACTTCTGTGAAAAATACTGCAGTGCTTCCACATTGACATGCAACACACATTGATCCACATGTAAAGCATAGATGCACATGAACATGTAATCACACCCACACAGTCTAACGACACATGTGCATGAGCTACTGCCATGGTATCTCCTCCTCAACACACCATACATTAATCCCCCTTGTACAGTGTTATTCTAATAAGACGGGGGTTTGTGACAGAAACAGAAAAGAATACGTGGCAATTTGGTGAGGACACAAGGTGACAATGCGACGGCTGAGTAGAGATAGGGCCAATCCAGCCTGTCAGGGGAAGCTTTTGTCCATCCAGTCCCATAGAGCAGGAGGAAAGGAACTGACAGTGGTGCCCCCCCCCCCCTTTACTCACTACTGGAGCTGAATGCCAACAGCCCAGAAAACCTGTCTGGAGCTGTGATTAAGAGAGAATAAGAAGGAAAGAGAGATAGAGTCAGGCATTGAAAGTAAGACACAAGAAAGCTTGGGGAAGAAATGTTGAGGGAAAAGAAAGAAAAGATAAATGTCTCATCCCTGGTACAAATCCGACATCGACTCAAATCCTGGCGTAATCCTTAGGGGAACCCGGTTTGGTTTGAAGGCGTGTTAGTGTAGCTCGAGCCCGGCTGGCAAACACTGCGTTTGGAGACTCTTACTGGAAACTAACCTGAGTCCAAATGGCTTCCATGCATACAAGGATCAGGTCTCTAAATTTCCTCTCCATTGATGAAGTTTCGGATTTAATGGTAAGCCGATGCCAGGATACTGATCAGGCCGGTTTTGGCGAACATCCCTACACAGATGCTCTGATTTAGGATTAAAATTAAGAGCACAGGTGGTAATCTGGGAATAATCCTGATTCTCCATTACCACTTAAACATGGTGCGATTCAAACGGGGCTTAATTTTTGACCCTGATGAATATTTGCTTCTGTTTAGCCCTTGTCTGATCCACATCTGGATACCATTTAAAATGAGGAGGGGGAGGGGAGCTGCAGAGGTGGGGAATGATTTTCACTGGTTTTGCCACGATGACTGACCCCATCGCAGTAAACCCATGGCAACTGACCCCAACGCAGATCGATTCTGGATTGATCAATATATTAATTATTGCAGCATCAAAGCCACATGAGGAGAAATTTAAAGTGGATGTGGATAAAATGGGAGAATGATTAGATATCTGCAGTCAGAATTAAAAGATGCAGGTTTTTTTTCCCCACTTGTAGTTTTAGTTCAATCCAACGTAAACACTTTGTTGGCCTGATTGTTTTCTCTCATTCTCCTGCCTTTTCCCCCACAGGGTCACATGATCGTGCATCACTGATCCACTGAACAAAGACAGCTTAGTCAGTCAAAAATCAGATCAAAATCATTTCCAAGTGTAAACGGCACTAGGTTTTAGTATGAGAAGCCCGCAGTGAACAGTGTAAGCACATGACTGATTACTACAAGCAAATAATTGAAGCAGTATTTGCATAAGAATGATTCTTTTCTAGGCTTTTTTAATCTATACAAGTGGTTGATCAGTATCTGTAATCACTATAATCAGTTTCTGTTGTATGTAATTTTAGTGAATGGCCCACTTGGCAACACGTTCCCTTTGCTAGTGATAGCTTTTGATGTTACTTGCAGCTATTTTTGTAGATTGAAAACCCTAAGTCTAATATGGCACCTCAAGTGTAATAATCTCTACTTGAGTCTTTGCGTATGTACATGTACTATTAGAGCTTTTGTTATTGTTTTGTTGTGGAAGACCCCTGATGGGCTAATGTAATAGTGACAGAATCTCACACAGACAAGTAACAAATTAAAGAAAATAACAAGATAATGTGCCTTAGTAGGGCTACACAATTTGGTTTAAAAGTCCTATTGTAATTATGATGGACAATATTGTGACTGTGACTTGCTTGATTGTCCAGGGAAATGATTATTTAGAAATGTCAAGTCAAACGTCCAAACATGATGAAAAATATTCCCTTTGATGATGACACTGTAATACATTGGTCCAAAAACAGGTGTTTGATTGGACTGAAATTTCAACATTTTCAAAGAGCTAAGGTACATTTTAAATTTAGATCCTATACAGTGGTCCCTCGCTATATTGGGGTTCACCTTTTGTGGTCTCGCTGTTTCGCGGATTTTTTTTAGTGCAATTTTTTTTTTTTTACAGCGTATGAACGTGCATTGTGTTCTGTAACCTGATTGGCTAAGGCCATTGTCAGTCAATCTCCTCAGTGTTGTGTCTCCTGTGCTGTGCAGTGCAGAGTGCGAGTTTTTCCATGGGAATCTACGTCGTGGATTTCGCTTATCGCGGGTTATTTTTAGAACGTAGCCCCTGCGATAAACGAGGGACCACTGTATCCACATTATTGTGATGAGAGCCGGTATGCCAGCACAATGAATCCCTTTACTTGAAACTTGCCATGGTTGTTGACCTCTTGATAATGTCGATCCAATCAACTTTTTAGATAGGTGATGACACAGCTTGGAAAGAAAAGGCTTTGGAAAGTTCTCAAAATTATGCTAGTTGGTGGCTGTGTATTTTTGTGGATATCTTGGCACAAAGTGGTATCACAGTTCAGTCTGTGTAATTACCCTCATCACATCACATGTGAAATGCTGAACAAAACTAGGTTTTCATTGTACTTTTAAAATATTTCTAAAAAGAGAAGATGAAAACAATGCAACATATGCAAACAAACAGAACAATAATATTTCAGCAGTTAGATGAAATAAACTAGTTTGATTTATGTAGTGGCTAAAATGGCTTGGATGTGGCTCTGTTTCTATTAATATCCATGATGGCCATTGGTGTACTCTTCATATCTGGCATGCCAATGAAATAGACTGAAAATGACTGAATCAGTTTACTTGAACATTGTCATGTTTACTGACTCTTTAATATCTCGTGCTATCTACTTTTGGGATAGGTTTTGCTGCTACTTGTGAAGAACAGACTAAAAAATCACTCAAAATTCTACTATTTGGAGGAAATCTTGATCATGGAGAATCAAACAAACTATGGTTTGTTTTATGTGGTGGCCTGTACGCCTGTACAGTCTTATAGTAGAGAGTCACATGAGGAAAACCCTGGATCTGGTGACTGTGAAGGCCACAGTGTGTGATTCAAATCAATAACATGCTTAACAAAATCATTCAGTGGGCACACATTCCCTGTGGATGGGGGCATCATTATTCATCATATTTGTCTTTTAATCTGTGCTTCACCCATCACATGCGTAAACAGAATGTTATACATAAGAAATTCAAGGCTTGTATGTGTTTATGGTCAAGGTTGTGGTGAATAATCTTTCACTGTGAGGTCAGCGAAGCAGTTCAGCTAAGGCTGCCTTTGCCTCAGGGCAGGAACCATACATGATGGTGGAAGGCACACTGCAGACTGCTGGGACGGACCAGGTACAAGTCGGGCACACTCACACCTGCATACATCCACACTCCCACGCGCTGTTTAGCATCCCCTCAGTGCTAAAGGCATACACCTACTGAATGCATAAAATCATAAGATACTGTCCTTTCTGTAGCACAAAAACCTCACCCACACAAACTCACTCATAAACGCACACACACACATTGCTTTTACGTGGACAAAGTCGTCTGTGTTGTTGCTTCGCTCCTGCACATGCACACTTTAAGAGTAAATAAAATTATAAAGCACTCTGTGCACCACATGAATATCTGCTCTTCTGTATTCATGTTCAATCACCAGGACAAACTGAGGCGCTCACACTCATTACCAAACAGGTGTTTTTTTTTTTTTTACATCAGCAGTACATTTAGATCCTCTGTGTCCTTCCTGTGATGTCTCCATTATTGCTGAGTGCTTCACTGGAGCTGGGGGGTACAGAGAAAAATTGTATTATGACGACGATCACTATTGATAACATCACATTTTAGAGGTTTCATTTTAAGGCAGATATTTGGTCCTGAACGAGTGCCGAAGAATCTGCGTGGGTTTTTGTGGTTTTAAGTATTATTTCTAAACTATGAAGATGAAAATGATGCAACATTTGCAGAAAAGACAAAACGAGAAGCAGCAAGATGAAGATGACACGAAAGGACAAAAATGATGTAAAAGCAGAGAATTTGAAAGTTGCAGCAAGACAAAACCACGGTAAAAAAGGGAAAAAGCTATATATTTATTTTGTGATTCACTACTCCCAAAATGATGAGAATGATGCAGAAGCTAAAGAAAAACACACTGCAATGACAAATGATGGGTAATATAATAAATACAAAATAACAATAAAATTGATCATTTTAAAGAATGAACAAAAGCTAGCGAAACATCACAGGAACAAAAATGCACAGTTACCATCCAACTGACCAAAAAAGATCAAAGATGATTAAAGATGAAATCAATAAATTAGCAGAAATTTTTGAAGAAATAAACATGACTAACAAGATATAGAAATAAACAGCAAAATAATCAACAAAATATTAATAAAATAAATGATTAGTAAATTATTAATTAGTAAGTGTTAAAGCAAACAAATTAACAAAATTAATCAACAAAGATGAACAAATTAGCAGTAAAGTATCAATAAAATTAACATAGAATCTTTACAAAAATATACAATAAAATAGCAAATGAATAAACACAATATAGCAAAATAATCAACATAATATCCACAAAATAAACATAGCAAAAAAACTCAACAAACTGACCATAATCTGCAAAAATAGTAACAGAAATGAATGAAACTGCAGAATTAATCACGTTACATCTTCCTGACATGGACTTTTTTGTAACTTTTAAATTGCAGCGTTTTCTACATATGTCATTACATGGGATGATGTTGCAGTCATGGATGAGATTCAATTTAAGTACATGGCCTCAAAGTAAATGTAATTATCACAGTATACAAATATATCAATATACTATACATAAAGTCTGGTAACTCAGCAAACAGTGAAACATTGAAAATGACTGTAGAGTCATTTTCTCAATGATTCTCTTCATTGTTGTTCATGTTGCTCCTTATTTTGTTCATTCTTGGTCATTTTCTTATGACCATGTTAATCTTTTCTTTATTTTTGTTAATTTATTTATTTATTTTGTGAATTTTTGGCAGTCTTTGCTTTACTTCCTTTCTCATTTTAATCAGTTTCCTTGTGTTTTCAATCGTTTTTGTTTCTTCTTCATTTTGCTTCATTTTCCTTTTATTATGTTTATTTTTTGTTAATTTTGCTTCCTACTTTGCTCATTTCCTTCATTATTTTTTATTTTCTTGATTGTTTTGTTCATTTTTGTTCATCTTGAATACTGCACCCATTACTTTGTTCATATTCAGTTGAAGCACTGAAGCCAATTCGCAGTACCTTACCAACCTTGCCATAGTCTTTCATTGCATTTTGAAATTACTACAAATTTGGCATTTACTTCTGAAATTAAACATGAGTGACTCATGACACTTTGTTACAAAATAAATCAGGTGCCACAAGATCCAATTCCTGTCTGAACTTCAGTTGAACCTAATCTGGAGTCACTGCACTTTGCCTTTGTAGTGCAGCACAACGATAATAATAGTTTTATTACCTGTCCCTATGCTTCAGTATCATCAAGGTTGGTGTTCATAAGGTGGGAGCACATATATGTCTTTACCGTCCTCTTGACTGCTTCCTCACCCTCTTTATCCCTGCACGCTGCCACTCCTCCTCACTGTGGTTGTTCTCTCTTGTCTCCACTTTTCCGTCCATCTCGACTGGTGGGGGGTGTCTTGCTGGCTGCACCGCTGAGTCGTTCGCTGGTCCTCCAGACGCCGCAGGCCTCCCAAATCAGCTTCAATGAGGAGCCCTGCAGAGGCGGCCGCTGCTCGGGAGAAATTGCGCTGTAATTGAGCTGCATGATAATAATACGTTCTTCTCTGATTTCCTACCAGTGGTGAATCATCAACACCATCATCATCGTGCCATCACATCCGAGACCACCTTCGCCCGACTTGACCTGCTCTTTCACTCCGTGTCTGTCTTTCTCTCTCTCTCTCTCTCTCTCTCTCTCGCTCTCCTGTCAATTGCTCTCGTTCCACTTATTTTATTCCCACTTCTTGCTTCTTTTACTGTTCTCTCGCTTCTCTCATCTGTCTCCAACCATCCTTCCCCTTTCGGTTCCGTTTCATCGGTTGGTGTGCCTCGGAGGTATACAGAATTACGACAAACCCTTTGTGTTTCTGAGGAAAAAGACAGGCAAGGGAAGGATAATTAGGGTGGGTGATTGTGTTAGTACAATGTCAGATGTTTTTTTTCTGTGTACTTAAAGGAGACACATTGTGGGAAAATTAGGTTTCATGTCTTTTGCTATTATTAAAACAGGTCTGTGGGCTCTAAAAATAATGTTAGAGTATCAAAATTTCTTGTCGTCTTTGCAGATAACTGGACCTGAAACAAGCAAATTGGATTGCTGGATATTTGTGATGTCACAAATAGGCACTTGCTGTGTTCAGTTGGTTACATTTAGTACAACCCAAAGAGCCATTTTTATACTGAACGAAGAAAGAAATGTGCCTAGAGCAGTGAAAATATCACAACCCTTTTTGTACCATCTGACATATGATGTACATTTTGTTTTCTTTTTTTCCCCACTTTATTAGATATGTTGTTAATGTCATTGTTAATTTTGCCAGTTACTTGGTTACTCTTCTATTGACTGCTAAGTTTATTTATTATTTTCCTAATCGTTGTGAGTTTTTGTCAGTTTTTTGGATTGACTTGTTCTGTGACTTTTTCTTTTGTTCCCTTTTATTTGTTCATTTACCTGACTATTTTGTTCAACATTTTGTTCATTTATTAATTTATTTTGCTCATTTTTGTTTAGTTTGTTAATTAGGGTGGTCAGTTACTTTTTCATTTTTGTCATTATTTATGTCATTTATCTTTTATCTATTTATTCAGTCCTGCTTTATCATATTGATTATTTTAATTATTTTTGTAAATGTTCTTGTTTTTGCTCATTTTTGGAGCAAAATAATCAAGAAAATGAATATTTATTATACAGTATGTAAAATTCAATGATTAAGAATAAATTAAAATGTCAGAAAATTAATTAAAAAAAGCAAAGTTACAAACAAAAGTTTGAAAAAAAATGAATACATCTGATCAAACCTGAGCAAAATTATCAGGAAAATAATTGAATGTAAATTGACAAAAAATGAACAAAGTATCCAACAAAATGTCCAAGATAGTCAAGCAAATGAATTAAGACATGACAATGAGCAAAAACAAAACAAAATTATGAGTGAAATATTCCATGAAAGTCTGCAGTGAAACAAAATTCACAAATATGAATGAAATAATTTGTAAAAATGATGAAAAATGACCAAAAATGTACAAAAAAATTAAGGAAATGAACAAAATATAAAAAACAAACAACAAAATTAGTAAATGAATACCAAAATGGATAAAAGTGAACAATATAATAAACAAAATGAACAAAAAATAGTAAAATAATAACAACTTAGTGCTGTTATGTAAACGGTTTGAATATCATTTGTAGCTCCACTTGATGTTTTTTTTCTTTCTGTCCAAAAATGGCTCTTTACGTAGATTGTAAAGGTTGACACTTCTGTTTGAGGGACACATAAGAATTAAACTAACTTGTTAAAAGTGATACAATATGTTTATTTAAGGCACTCAGTCTCACAGAGACGGAGGCTTGATCACTCTTGTGCAGCAGTTAGGGATTGTTCACATGGTCTCGTTTGTCGGGCAATGATTTAAATTTCAAATGTTATAAATGTATAACCTTTGAACCTGCTCTTTTTGTTAGATTCTGTTCCAAAATCCTCTCATGTCCATGCACGCACCTAAAAGTTCACAAGGGCATGAAGACTTCAATGGGTGGTTGCTGCAGCCAGTTGTTTTTTTTTTTTTTCCAAAGGTGACAGACTGTGTATGTGCTTGCTCATGTGAATGTTAAAGAAAGAATGAGAAAGCCTGAAACTGCGGCTGTGCCTTATTGGAAAGTCGGTTAAATTATGAGATGGAGGAAAGTGAAAAAGACTTTGTGGCTTGAAAGGGGGAAAAAACAGAGAGGGTTAATCGAGTTGAGACATACAGGCTTAGATGAAAAAAGAAATTGAGAGAGGTTAAAGAGAAGCCTTGCCAAGGTGGATTTTAGACCAGTGTGTGCTTATGTGCGCATGTGTTTGTGCAAGCGCCTACGAGGTGGGGAGTTTACACATGGCTTTCAGTGCTTTAACCATCCTCAAGAGAATTGCCTTTCCATAGAGGAGACCCATTAGGAAAATCATTGACTGCTTATTGGTGTCAGCACTCTATTTGTGTTTTCCCTGTGTATTTGTGTGTATTGCGCTCAAACAAAGAACAATGCCACTCTGTTTCCTCTCTCTCTCTACTCTTTCTCCCCTCCTTATGTCCAGTCTTGCTTGCAGAAACCAGGCTAACGGCTTCTTCTTTTTTCTTTGTCCTCAAGTTTCCCTTAAATGGTGCAAGTGAAATCTGTTTTACTCCAACGAAATTGGGCCCGCAACAATCTCTTTATGTAACACTCTCCGTTTATCTAGTGGTTGGATGAATACATCTTTTTCACAGAGGGCCAAGACAGGCCTCGCGGCAGCACTCCTGCCGTGACTTCAGGTTTCATGCATTCTTCATGGTTTCCTGAGGTTATCTGTGGACAAAGCTCGGCTGCTTTTCTTGTGTCTTGACTGTGGGGTTGAAATATGAGTACAGCAACCACATACAAATTCATGTACATGCAAAGTAGCTGCTGTTGGTGCCAGTTTATCTAGCCATCCATCCATCCAGTGCTGTGAAAAAGTATTTGCCTCCTTCCAGATTTCTTACTTTTTGGTACATTTGTCACACTTAAATGTTTCAGATCAGCAAACACATTTAAGTACTAGATTTAAGAAAACACAAGGAAACACAAAATGCAATTTTTAAATGAAGATTTTTAATTTTAAAGTGAACAAAAAATCCAAATCTACATGGCCCTGTGTGAAAAAGTGCTTGCCCCTGAACCTAATAATTGGTTGGGCCACCTTTATCAAGCACTTATGATAATTGACAGCGCTGTGGGGGAATTCTGGTTCACTCATCTTTGCAGGATTGTTGTAATTCAGCCACACCAGAGGGTTTTGCAGCTTGGACTGCCTTTTTAACGTCACGCCAGAGCATCTCAATCAGATTCAGGTCAGGACTTTGACTAGACCACTCCAAAGTCTTCATTTTGTTTTTCTTAAGCCATTCAGCGGTGGACTTGCTGGTGTTTTTTGGATCATTTTCCTGCTGCAGAACCCAAGTGCACTTCAGCTTGAGGTCATGAACAGGTGGCCGGACATTCTCCTTCAGGACTTTTTGGTAGAAGTAGAATTTGTGGTTCCACTTACCGCAGCAACTCTTCCAGGTTGTGAAGCAGCAAAACAGCCCCGGACCATCACACTGCCACCACCATATTGTACTGTTGGTATGATGTTCCTTTTCTGAAATGCTGTGTTGCTTTTACACCAGATGTAACGAGACACACACCTTCTAAAAAATTCAACTTTTGTCTCATCAGTCCACAGAGTATTTTCCCAAAAGTTTTGAGGATCATTAAGATGTTTCTGGCAAAATTGAGATGTGCCTTTATGTTCTTTCTGGTCAGCAGTGGTTTTCATCTTGGACCTCTGCTATACAAGACATTTTTGCCCAGTTTCTTTCTTATGGTGGAGGTCTGAAGTTCTTTGGATGTTGTTGTGGGGTCTTTTGTGACCTCTTGGGGTAATTATGGTAGGCCCGCCACTCCTGGGAAGGTTCACCACTGTTCCATGTTTTCTCCATTTGTGGATAATGGCTCTCACTGTGGTTCGTTAGAATCCTAAAGCTTTAGAAATGTCTTTATAACCTTTTCCAGACTGATAGATCTAAATTACTTTGTTTCTCATTTGTTCCTGAATTTATCTGCATTGCAGCATGATGTCTAGCTTTTGAGGGTCATTTGGTCTACTTCACTTTGTCAGGCAGCTCCTATTTAAGTAATTTTTTTGATTGAGAACAGGTGTGGCATTAATCATGCTTGAGTATGTCTAGGGAAATTTAACTCAGCTTTCCAAAGATGTAATAAACCACAGTTAATTTACAGTATGTTTTAATGGCGAGCAAGTACTTTTTCCACACAAGGCCATGTAGGTTTGAATATTTTTCCCTCTTAAAAATAAAAACCTTCACTTAAAAACTGTATTTTGTGTTTACTTGTGTTATTTTTGTCTCTTAAATTTGTTTGATGATCTGAAACATTTAAGTGTGACAAATATACAATAAAGTATGAAATCAGGAAGGGGGCAAACATATTTTCACAGCACTGTACCTGAAAAACAAATACAGGTCAAGACCACAGCCTGAGGCTGATATGCAGGCCATTTAAAAAAAGTTGTAGCTGTTTGTCTAAAGCAGAGAAAACCTGTGAAAAAAGCACACAACACGAGCCGTCAGAAAGTCCCAAAGAACCTGAATGCAACACTTCAGGTGCTAGCAACATTAAACCATTAAACCAGAATGCAATCTGATGTGGATGGTCTAATTCCTGTCTTCTCAAACTTTGGACCCAGATCCACATCTGAACTGAACGACCAGCCATTACAGACAGTTTTTTCTTTTCACTGTCCCTACAGAACTCTTTAAGAGACACATATCCCATACAATATCCCAATATGCAAACATTTCAGTGAGCAAAACTGAGTTTTATCAATTTTAGACTCTTTTAAATGGTCCCAATGGTACTCTGATACTCAAATTTATTACCTGTTTCACATATATGTCTATGAAAGACTTCTGTACAGGTGTGAACAGAATAATAGTGATTTGATTTTGTTTTTATAGCCTCTTTGTAACTCTATCACCTATTATCTAGTTTCACTGTAAGGTGTCATAATGTCTCACTTTTAGTCGTTAAACGCTCTGACTGGTTGAACTACAGATCATTCCCAAGGTGACCTAGGATGATATTCTGATGCAAGTGACTGTAGGACTGTAAATGACGGGCTGTTTTGAGGCCAATCAGGTTGTCATTTCGTGGATGACATGCTGGAGTCAAAGACAGGTGCAACCGTATTTGGACAAATAGCAGCTTAGCTACAAGAGTGTAGTAGGTTAGGGGTCTTATGGGTAAGCTAAAGGTAACTGTGAGCTAACTGACATGGCAAAACTTCAAGCATTGATGAAGCAAAGTCATATTACAGTGTTGTTACATTCCAGTTGTGCCTTTCTAGAAAACTTTGTTCTATTGAGTAAATAGAAGATACGTAGGTCCAACTCTGTCCAAGGCGAGTTGAGTTAAAGATGGACCATCCAATCACTTATTAGGAAGTCCAAATAAAACATCTGAGATGATGATGACTTGTGACAACAAGGCATTCACTTAGAAGAGAAGTCCAGTGCATGGGAGTCGGGGCTTCTCGGAGCCCACTGAATGGTGCCTCAGTGGCCAACAGTGGTATAACAACTTTAAGTTACTTCCACGTCAGCCTCTGAACAGCCCGGGTCATCCCCCGTTGGCTGCAAAGGCAGAAAAATAAACTTTTCTTGGTTAACCAGGTGGTGCAGTGGTTAGCACCAGTGCAGAGCAAGAAGTTCCTTGCTAGATACTTTGGCTTCCTCCCACTACCACAAACTCTTCCAGGGTGTCCTCTACCTCTACCCTTGGCCAGCTGGAATACGCGCCAGACCCCCGTGACAACTGAATTGTCAGTTGCTTATGGCTTTGGATTTGGTTTTTAATTTGAGACACTTTTCAAATCATGGAATTCTATTGTGTCATGGGGGTGGAACTAATATACTTTAGCATGAGTATGATTGGGTATGACTTGTGATGTCAGGAATCACAAAAATGCAACATGGCTAGTTTTCCTGTTGCCCAACTTATGAGTTTTTCTCATGGATGGCAGCATTGAGCACATGCATTTCTTCATGGTTTTAATTAGGAGTGTGAATCACCAGACACCCCATGATACGATATTATCATGATACTTAAGTCACAATACAATATTATCACGATTCTACGATAGGATAGACATGATTCTATATTAAGTTTTGCGATATCACTAGACATTGAGAATTGCAGTACTATACTTTTAAAAATGTATTCAACCTATAGTAAAATGATGTGGTTAAAGTTTTCACTCATTTGAACTCAGTTCATCAACTTTTATTTTGGTGAATTGTAAGTTGTTTTGACATTGAATGTGACGGTAAAGATAATAAAGCTGCATTTTCCTCTTTTAAAATGACACACTCAGACATCAAACTTAGACATAAAAGTGTAATAATGCCCCATGAAGTGTTTTACTGCCTTTATTGCCCAACTTCAGTGAAAGTTAACACTAGGAAATAGTACACCAAGGATTACTGAACAATGCAATAAGTTTACAACACTTATACATATTTTTTTCTGAAAAAAATATCCATATCTGGCGTTTTTGTATTGATACAATATTGTATTGCAAAGTATTGCAATATTACACCGTATTGATATTTTTCCCTGCCCTAGTTTTAATTTTACATGTTCATATAAACCTCAGCACACAAAAGTGAACAGTATTCTCTTGGCCGGATGCACTTGCTGACTCCTGATGCATACTTACTTTACTGTGACTTCGCTTACATTTATTCATATTCCCATGTATTTCAGAGGCATATATAGACCTTGCAGATGTAATTGTCTTAACGGCTGAGAAAGAGATTTGGTCAAGGCAATTATAATTCAGCCAGGGCGCGTCTGCTTGCTTAGCACTCAGTCTCTTTACCTAAAAGACACAAATGACTACAATTTAACAGCAATAGAAGAGGACTGTAATGAGTTGGGAACTATTTGCCTAATGTGCATGTGTTGCTCTAAGGTGGGAAGAATAATGAAAGGAGTAGGACTATATTTTCGCTGGCATTATGTCCAGGGGCAGCAATGGAGATTAATGAGCATGTGGTTTATTAGCTTCTCCAAATTATTTCCCTGCCTTTTTTCATTCTTGGTTTTTCATTTTTTGTTTCCATAATAGAGTCGGATTATAGCTTATACATGACTTCAGGTGACCTTAATGAGGTAGTCGGTGAATGCACCACACGTACAGACACAGTCATTAGTATTCACTGTCTGGGTCTTATTTAGAATTTTTTTTAAGATTGTGGATATAAAATATATGTGAACCATAGATAACAGTGTGCTGCTGTCAGTTGGTGGAGGAACTGGGTTCACTGGAGAAGCTTCTGATTGTTAATACAGTATGCAGCAGTCATGACAGATGCATGTATTCAAACAAAGGAAAATCACAGAAAAATGTAATATTGCTGGTTTTGAACATCATTTTCTTGATTATATATTCATTATTGCCCATTTTTGCCTCATTTTCATTATTTTTAATTAATTTTTGCTTCGTACTTTGTTCATTTGTTTCCAGTTTTGCAATTTCTGGATTATGCTGTTCCTTTTTGTTTTATTTTGTGCCATATTTGGTTCATGGTTCTACTTTTTTCTTATTTTATTTTTGCCATGTTCTTGATTTTCTTAATTGTTTTGTTCATTTTGGTTCAAATTTTGTCAATTTCCTGATTACAGTCACATTTTTCTGCATATTGCTTCTTATTTTTTACATTTTGTTCAGTTTGTGTATTACTTTGCTCATTTTTTCTTTTATGTTATTTTGGTTGTATTTATCTCAATTACCGTAATATTCACACTACAAGCCGCGGCTTTTTTCACACATTGCCGACCCTGCGGCTTATACAATGATGCGG